>PVJI01033319.1:0-11376 GCA_004026765.1 Micronycteris hirsuta
GACTCCTTGGCACATGTAAAATGAATTATGTCAAAGATTTTATTCAAATAATTAATTAACAAGGAAACCAGTAAAGTGGTAAAATCATTTCAAAGAGTATTTCAAAAGCTAGTATTTATAGTCAATGTTAGGATAAGATTGCTTAACTAGATATAAAACTGGTTAATGTACAACACGGTAATACATTGTAAAACCTAAGGTTATTTTTTTCACCAGATAGAAATTATTTGCATCTCTCTGGTATAAAAATCTACAAGTTAACCTCTGCCCTACACATTATTAAATAGCCTACTCAGTACAAAAATTAAACCCAGCACTGCACTGAAAACACTCAAAAATCTCCTCCGGCTATTAACTTGGAGCGGTAAACACACAATACAATAAATACAGATGATGTATTGTAGAATTGTATTCTTGAAACCTTTTTAATTTTATTAACCAATGTCACCCAAATAAAGTTAATAATATAAATAAACTAAAGCTTTAAAAAAAAATCTTCTGGCTATTGCTAAGTTTCAGATAACTTTTCTGATGAGTTGAATTATCTTTCATGAATCAAAGTTCTTAATTCTTGATGATACCATTTAGTATCTAGAGAAAGGACTTGATCACCTTTATTGAACCCCTGTAGAATTTTCAAAATATATTTTCAGACCAGTGCCCTAACGTGCCTTACTTTGTTCTGTGCTGAAGTAAGCATTAGAATTTCATAAGGCAGTGTTTAGATGACTCTACATCTAAGATATTTTATTCATTAGATATAATGCAACATATATTTAAAGGTACAATGGAAAAAATAAGCTATTACACAAGTTCAGAGATAATAAATATTTTGATCATTAGAGTCTAAGACATTTTATATTTTTAGAAGTTCCAGAGGTGCTTAATAAACTTAATGAATATGTATGCTATAAAGGAAACTTGAAACATAATTGTAAGACTCACACAAAGGAAAGAAAGCCAGAAATTATTCTCTTATAGTTTATGATAGCTGTTAAATAATTTGCATACTACCTAAAACAACGCTTTAACTACACCAGGAGGAAGTATAATATCATTAATAATAACATCAAATATATGTCTACACAAACACAATCCAATAAAATTCTGGACTATTCAATTGTTTTTTTTATAATGGATTCAGGTGGCAAATAATCCTCTATACTTAACTTCTAAAAAGTAACTCATCTACAAAGAAAATGAACCTACCCACAAAAGAAAAAGCATGCATTTTTAATTTCTAATATTTTTATTACAGATTTTTAAGATAACATTTTTATATCATATCATCAGCTTACAGAAAATAAATCACACAAGAATAGCTTTTGTATGTTTGTATGCCAAGGTAAATTGTTCTATTTTAAATTTATCAAGTTATAAATAAACCACATAATGTGCTTATGTGAACTAAACCACAACATAATCTGAGTACATTTGAAAGGCACTGCGTTTTTCATTGTTTCAAGTAAGAGAAATGAAGAGCATTATTTATTAGAATTAAAAGCCTAGCCTTTAGCTATCGATTATTCAAAAATAACACAGCATGAACTATTCACTGATTATAAAAGAAAATACATTGTTCGAAAAAGCAAAGGTGAATAAAACTAACATGTGTCCCTGGACCTTTATTTAATATTAAGCATTTGGAATAACTGAAGGCAAATAAACAAAGCCAGACCCATATGTAAGAGCACCAAGCTGCCCAAAAGCAAGGAGCTTGAGACACAAAATCAAAGCTCACTTTTAAGAAGCATGAAATTCCCATCACCACTATCACAAATTGGAATGAAGATGGTATAGTTCATTAAAAGCATATTAAAACATAAATATGCCACCTTACAAAGACAAGGTGTAAGGCAATAACTCTTGACCAAGAGTTATTTTAAGTTAGTGGCTCAAAGTAGAACCTGGGTCCCCAAACTTCTGTTACGTTAATTTTTCATTAATCTAATGATTAATCAGAAGGGGAGAAAAAAGTGATCTTAAAAAGCCCACATACAACAGGTAAAAGTGAAGACTCAAGAGAGCCAAAGAGTACTCTGAACATGTGAGACCAAAGGGAGGCTACAGAGGGAAAATCGAATAGGAGGATGGTCTGCAGACCAACTCTCCAAAGGTTAGCCCTGCAAACAAGGGTGCTAAAGAGTAGTACTTGACTCGGAGCCTAAAGAAGCTATGATTAGATGATAAAATGATTCCTTTCTTCTTGGTCTGCTTTCTTTGTACTTAACATGTTATTTAAACTTTTGCCCCTATACTTTTGTATAAATTAGAATCTACAGACAGGTTCTCATAATTATTAAAAAACATTCTTAAATTGTATTATTATTATTATTATTATTAAAACCATTCTTAAATTGTATTTTTAAACATCCAAGGAAAGGAAAAGTCAGTACATCAGCTGTTCAATAAGGGATCGGGTGTATGGGGATGGGAGGATAATGATAATTTGTTCAAGATTTGAAATCTCCATATGAATATCTGTCATACATGATTACATGAGTATCTTCCGAGGATATAAAGAGCCAACACATGAATACTGTATGTCCACATCCTTCCACCTAATTAAAAACTTGGTAGAGGGAGTTTGGGGAGAATTATTTAAGGCTCAATAATATCAAAATATACTGTTTTTGTTCTAGTCATGTGCATTCCTTGAGGAGAAATGACCAGAGTCAAGTTTTAATTTATTTTGTTCATATTTCTCATATTGGAATAAGCCAAACAATATATTTCAACACAGTTAATATCCGATCTGATTGTCAATATCTAGACAATATCAATTAAATCAGTTTAAATATAATTACACAGAACAAATTTAAAGAAATCCACTATTTTAATGAAATATACAGAAATTATAATACATCCTTGTAAAAATGACAAAAATTTTAAAAAGAACATTTTTTAAAAATGTACTCTATAAGTACAGTTTCAAATAGATCATTTAAACCTCAATATTATTTCATTTCTAAGCAACTAGATGTAAATTAGACATAAACTGAGAAGGCAAAACTACCTAATATATAAATTGTCAGATTTAGATGTTTCCTACACTGACAACAAAATAAATATCTAAAGAGAAGTAGAAAATGTGATTCTTACTGCTCAGAATCATGGAAATGGCTAATTATTTATACATACAATAGGATATAAACTGGTAGTTTTGCAAGTAACTCATCATTTCCATTTAGAATGATTGTAGGCACTGATATATTTGCAGATCATGTGCACACTTCCCAGTGCAGAGTCACCTCTGAGTGAGGGCTGGGACTGCTCCGTTTTAACAATTAGCAACAAAAAAATTCAAGGCTCATTACCATTAGTATTTAGTCAGACCAGTGAAAATGGCATAAAACATAATTTATTAAAGAAGACAGTTTGCTCTGTTCTATTAAACAACATGACAAATGTTTTAGCAAAGCTAGCTGGAATAATAATTGCAATCATTCTGTAATCAGGTGTTGAGACTTACATGACAATGGTGGTGAAAAACATAAACAAATATTTTTTAGGAGTATGTTTCTTAAAGCTTTATGAGCTGCTTATCATGCTCAGGCCCATCATATATACTTGGTTAAATTCATTCATTTTATATATTCATCTACTCTGTCTCATTCCTAAAAGGACTTGAGGTTTGTGTACTTGATTTAAAAACAACAACACATAAATATATCTAGTACTCTAGCCAGAAGATCCTTTTGTCATTCATTCATAGGTAATACTTTGGCCCCATGTGCATTGATGTAGGTAAGAAGGATTTTGGCTCTTTGTTCTATTACATCGATAAGCTTTTCAATTCCTTGTCTACCTCCTTGACTCTCCCAATAAACTTTATCAAGAAACAGAGATTGAAGGAGTTTCTGCCGTAAGTGCTGGCTCTTCAAAACAGAAACTGCAGATTCGGGAAACCTAAAACGATACAATGATATTTCATTCTTAATAATTGGAAATATTATGCCTTACCCAATTTCTCTCCCTTCCATTACTCAGGCATAAATCACACTATCAAAGAGTACATACCTCGAGAATCAAAACGTTTTTGTCACTGTCAAGCAGACACTTCTCTTAATATCTTAGAAGAATACGTTGCAAAAGAACTAAATTATCTATACCATTGAGAACTTGACATACTAACATTTGACGTAAGGTCTTTATATGTAGGCAAAAGGAGGCACAAAATTAAAAAGATCTCTGTTAGCTGGCAAAAATGCTTTCTTCAATCTTAAACATCATTTCACCCATGGAAACCACTTTAATCTGTCAAGTAGAATAGTATTCTCATGAGTGTCAACATGTGGGATTTATGCAAGAAAATATGAGAAGCAAAATGCTGACAATTTCAGTAAAGTTCTCTCCCAGAGTAGAAGTTGCATGATTGAAGTTAATGCAAAATAATCCATAATACACATAATAAGAAGAGAAAGGAATCATTCCAAAATGCCCAATTAAAGAAAGAATTGCCCTTGATTCAGATTATACTTTAGGAATCCTGAGGATTGGGGAGCATTTTATGATACTGGAATACTAAATTGTTTTCAAATAAATGTGGTGAAAGTCCAGTTTTAGAGCCAGGGCATTCCACGATGGACCCTCTCTCTGGGAAGTCCGAGGCCCATTCAGAAGGGTCCTTGCTGAATCACCTTAAGAGGTAATTGTGCTTTCTGCTCTTCATTCCAAAGTACACAGCCAGGGGTCTAGCTCATACACTATCTGAAGGGCTTCATAACATTTCTGGTTCAAAATCATTAAGTAATGTTTTGCTGAATCACCAGTTTGGCCTCTCCCAGCTTTCATTAAAATGCTGATGAAAGCACAGTAAAAAATGTTAAGGTTTACTAGCGATTTTCAAGTGAACTTAGTTGTTCCTTAAAAATTAAAACAAGAACATACGATTTGAAGAGTACTGTTTGCCAGAAGTTTCAGGACTTTTAAGCACCTTTTCCAAATGTCAACAGAGCAAGTTGGGGATGCTACTCGGGGTGGGGGCCGGGGAGCATGAATGCAAGGGATACAGGTGCTCCTGCCCTTTAGATGGTGCAGAAAGTCCAAAGACCACAGAGATGGATGCACTTAATGAGTCTGAGTGAGTGTGGAATTAAATAAAAATGCTGATAAGATGCTCTAAGCTCCCTGAGGACATGTGCTTTGTAATTTAGTGACCATAGTATTAAGTAAGCACTTTTGCTCTATGAAGTACTAATAATCCATGATTTAGAAATTCTGTGGCCCTTCAATTAATTTTGCTGTGGCAGAATGTATGAGATAAAATTGTTAAAAACCATGGTTCTTTTCAGTGGTGAATCTTTTTTATAAAGGAAAATTTTAAAAGTATCTGTCTTCACATAACATTGATTAATAGCGATATTCTATGCATAAATCTAGGTTAGCAAAGCCTTCATTTTTGCTTTTCAATGTGTAAATACACATTCAAAAAAGATCTAACTTTAAACTCATTGCTCTACATAATGCATTTAAAGCTCAATCTTCTTTGAAAGCATAAATAAAACAGTATTCATACATACATGAATGAAAGGACTGTACTCTAAAATTTAGGGTCAGGGATTTAAGATGATCCATAATATCAACTCAGTAAATGATGTCTTAGGCTTTTAAATATTTCTACACATAAAATTTCCTTAGTTTAGACACTAAGAAGAGAGAATCTGTCATATACTCATATTCTAACTTTAATCCACAAAGAAATGTGAAGAACAGGTATTAATGGGGAAAACTTCACAAAAACTCATAAAATTGGGGCTCGTGAAACTCTCACAGGAAAAGCTCCATCTCTAGTATTGAAAGTAAACAAAATTTACATTATCTCTGTCAGTGCTAGGAAGAACTACTGAAATGTGCTTCAGAGTATCATTTACAAGAATAATAGTAACAACATGCACATTACAAGTTATTGCAGCTAAATTACTGGACTTGAATTTGGAAGACCTAGGTTCTACCTCCACAATTTTAGACTCGCTCTCATGTTTTCCAGCAGTCACTGAGCTTCACACAGCTGTTCATTATTAATGCACTCCTTTATTTTCAAGTCTCAAACATATCCCAATTTCTTAGTCACTGTAATTCTAAGGCAGGAAGACAATGAAGAGTATCTGTAGGTAGAACCTGTTATCTAGCCTCAATCTCCCTCATGGGTTGAATGGCTTAGACTCTCCAGCAGGGCTTCTGCCACTAGTAAGTGTCTTAGTTTCCTCATTTCAAATTAGAGATAGGTTCAAGGTACTTTATTTCCTAATCTATGTCTACTAGAAGGCTTTCCAAATGCTTGAAAACTTTCCTACCTCATTACATAGCTGCTGTCCCGTGATATCATGTTCTCATCGGCAGATTGGCTCTAATTTTTCACCACATTCCTAAAAGTCACTTGAGTTTAATGTGTCTTTGGACATCCTGCCATGTCAATATCTGCGTGTCCGTCGGTTCCCCTGTCCCATGCCCTAATCATGGAGACCCTGTCGCCTGCTCATCCCTGTTCTGCTGGTTCCTATTCTAGAGGTTCCCGCATGCTCTCAACCTAATCCACATGGATTTTCACAGTGGGGCCAAGCAACATGATGGATGTGAGATGTAGCGGGAGCTTTGTAGGTTGCGTTGGTTGGCGAGAGTGACACCCTGGCTGCCTTCTCGTTCTGTTCTGCTTGGGTTTGCTTCCCTTTTCTGGGCTTCCATTCCACAGAAATGGAACAGACCACAACCACAATTTGATTCCACAACCACAATTCATTTCAAGGGTTAAAACTGATCAGACATAGGATGTCATTTTTCTCCATACCTTTCTACTTCTTTAATATTAATCTGATGTTACTACATTATAAAACTTACTCTTTGATGCCTGTTAACAACTTGAAGTTTAAGTTATCTTCACTTCTGTCAAAGAAACCCTTGTTGTCTATGAAGACCAAGTGCCTTGGGTCGTGCTTTCGCTGGATAATGTGTGCAAGAGCCACAGAATCTTGGTCGTCACAGTTTGGGCGCAGTCCATTCTGTACACACGCATCTTCCTTTCGAGGGCGGAATCCACAGCAATTTGTATCTAAGCGATTATAAATCTGAAAATGGAGAACAAAAACAAAAATCCAAGATGCTGAGTCAAAACAAAACTTGGGAAAGTTAGATTTCCAAACAACTGGTGCTTTCTAAAGAGCTGACTGGCCAGAATCTAATAGGACCAGGCTCATTTAATTAAAGGCAACTATCAGAATAAGTGCAAGGTTCATATCCTGCTGACTAAGCCACAGTTATAAGCATTTCCAGCTTCCGCTAACAGCTCCACAGGCAGATCATCCAAGTCAGGCATCTCCACCCTTAATATTCAAAGTTCCCACTGATGTCACATGTAGATGCACAGCCAGAAGAATCTCTGACTCTATTCATGACAGAAGACAGAAACTGCTGTACTTTTACATGCCCACAAGACTATATCTCCCTTTCTTCCTCAAATGGGGTTATAGAAAATGTGAGTTATCTCAGTGGCTCTGAAATTTACTGCATCTCTTAACCTCTTTGGGCTTCAGTATTACTGTAACTACCCTGAGATAACATAGAACAAATCTATTGAAAAGATGTGACATCCAATAATAAGAACTAAGAACATTACCTGCATGGAGCACACAACTAGATTCTAAATAAGTGAGCAGAATGGACAAAACTATCTGACCTATCGGGGTTTACTATGGGGAACAGGGCTACTGCCATATAGAAGAGTCTAAACAGATATTAATTAGAAAAAGGAGAGTTGTCTAATTTCCATGTCTTTAGAGCAAGGAAGGAACTAATATTTATTAATCAGAGTAAATTAAGGTCTGAGCTCACATACTAGATAAACTTGAAGTCAAATCTCTGCTCTCACACTTGTTAGCTCTGTGGCCTTGCATAGATTTCTTTACATTACCGACTCCCAATTTAATTACCAATATAGTGTCAACAATACTATTCACCAGGCACAGTTAGTGGGAAAATTAATGGAAATGTTTGTACACCCTCCAGCCCTGACCCAGGCATCTACAAGATGCTCAAGAAACAAAAACTATTACTGTTTTGAGATACACAGATATACACCTATGAAGTGATTTACTTCCAAACAAGGCAAAAGGCTTCCAAGGCTAAAGGTAATTACTCCATTTTCATAAGGAAAACTGAGTCTCAGAGGGGTTAAATTATCTGCTCCAGGTAAAATATTAGTTAGTAGCAAAGTCTAAAATTTAGACATAGTTGCATTTGTCTCCAAAATTCTATGATCTTGCTCTAATATATCACGTTGAGCAGTTTAAGGCCAGTTAAAGATTGTACATATGCCCATGATTCAAAAGAAGCCTAGACACAGACTGTCACTTTTATTCTTTGGGTATTAAATCCCCATCCTTTCTCCTCCTCCTGTGTTGGTTTGGTTTTTTTTTTGGTTTTTGTTTTTTGGGGGTTTTTTGCATATCCTGTAGGGTGGGCCACTTTAGGACACCAGTTGCTAAGAAATAAATGCAATAAGAGGAGTACCAAAATTCAGCCTTCTTTGAAATGATCATTCACTCATTCATCCAACAAAACAAAAAAGTTTATGACATATCTTCTACCACCAATCACTGGGCTATTCACCGAGGCAAACACTGGCCATGGCCAGCACCTCCCACCGCCACTACTTCCCGAGGAAAACAGTCATTTAATTTTGTCTCACTACCGCAGCAAATTTCAAGGACTGGGCCTTCCTCTCTCTTTTCTGCATGTATGTGGACTTTGTAACAAATAGTGTACTTTCAGATGTTATGAGAAGTTAGCCTGAGCAAATTTTCTATGGAGTTTATGTAAAACCAGTCACATGGGGCAAGGGTGGTCAGTGAGCCACAAAGCAGTCCAGCTCCAAGGTCTCGCTGCTGGTCTAGAAACAACATGCAGATAAGGGAGGCCTCTGCAAGGACGGGTTCCAGGCAGCTGACCCACTGGGGCCATGGTCTAACCAATGTTTTATCCAAAAGATCATAAGGCTGACTCCAGGAAACAGGAAGTTCCCACTGCTGGTTAAAGTGCATTTGTTTGACATGAAGGTAGGAGAGTTTCCCAAAGGTGAGCAAGAGTGGCCCAAGCAAATCACCACAGGTTAAAAGAAAAAAGCATACATTAGAAACTCTTAGAAAAATTTATTGAGCCCTTTCTACGCCATTTCATTCATTTTATATAGTACTTTGACTACCTTTGACTATAAGGAAAACCAAATGATACAAAGAGATTGAATCTGATTGTAAATTAATTAAGATCAGAGGGTCTGAGAGAACATGCAAAATAACTCTTCTTAAAACCGTTTCTCATCCAATCTCCCCATTTAAAATATTCACTAGTTAATAATTCTCAAAGAATTTCTAGACCATTTCCTATCATCTTTATCTGTTTATGTCCAGTTATAATGACACTACACATGGGGGGGGCAGCTAAATCCTATTCAGTTCTGACTATAACATCAAGGTCTGTTAGGTTGGAGATACACATTTAGAACTCAACCTTCAGGACAAACCTACCAACCACCTCCTAAACACTGCTCGAAACACTGAACTCGTCCTTCAGTGTGGATTGCTGAGCAGTGGGGAAAGGACCGACACAGACATAGCTACATTTCTGCTGTTTCTACAACGCAGCCATGGGAATCCTATATATTAATGTTAATAAGCACGCTAGAGTTTAGGCCCTAACTTTCAGTACTTCTGTAAATATTATACTTTTCTATTTTTAAACTACATAAAAAACATTAAAATTAGAGGTAGAAAAGAACGATTTAGGTCATCTTTTCACTGCCTTCCCAACATTACATTGTTTCCTACAGGGTATTTTTAAAGTGCTTCATCTGATCTAATTTTGAATCACTCCACAGTCTGTGATGATTTCACCACTTCCCTGACAGACCATTTGTGCCACTTAAATCTAACAGACCTTATTATTGAAAACGAATGTGTGTGTTCAACTCAACTCCTCTTCCAGAAAATGTTTACCACTCCTTTTACTCAGCTCTGTGCATGTGCTTGGTGGGTACATTCACATGTGTCGAGAGCATGCATGCGTGTGTGTGTGTGTGTGTGTACCTAAAGACACAGAACTGAATTCAAATCTGGGATTTGCTTTGTTTTTCTCATCCTCCAACTATGATGAATTATGTCTTTGTATTATTGCCTTTGTCAAGCAAGGGCTTACATAGCTCTTAAATCTTGTTCCCTAGCTCTTCTATTTCATTTATAGTGTTCCTTTGAATTCACATTCAATATACCAAAAATAATTTGACCACAAAACCATAATTCACTCCCTTAAATTCAGTGCCATTCCTTGCTATTTAATTTAGCCACATACTGAATATATTTCTGCTTACTTTTAAGAGAGTTTACCTACTTTTTAAAGCCTAATAAAGCATACTCTCAATAGCTATGAATCTATAATACAATTTTAACACACTTGTTTAGTGAACAAAAACAATCACTTCATTTAACTATAGCATGATTAGTACGGTAGTTCACATCTATGTGTCTATGTTCTTAGATAATTATCCGACAAGGATTATTTGAGGGTTTAAGTTTTGTCAGTGAAGCAACTGTGAATGTTGAGCATCATTACTGCAGTTTGTTCAAATTTACATCTGCTCACTCTTTAAAACAAGGAAAATCTTTTGCAAAATTGATCTGCTGAATCTGAAGATTACTGCCAACCATCATTTTCCATAAAATTACTCTTAGCTCTTTTAGGAAAATATATCTTTTCAATGTTTACCTAACTAAAATTATACACAGAAAAATCCAGGTGTTCCAGCCAAATTTTTTGTTAGTGGGATATTTTTAGATATATTGCCTTCTCTCCAAAGTTTCTTTTTTAATTCTGTTTTTCTTTGGTAGTCTTAGTTTCGCCTGCAGGAAAAGCATCCTCTGAGTGACTTATGCAATGCTCACGTGCCTAACACGGTGCCTCTGCCGCACTGACCAGCTCTCCAAAGCCCCTTAGAAATCCACAGAGCCCTAGGTACTGCATGACCTTCCACCCTTCTGCACATCACCCGTTCTAGCTGTGTCTTCAAAAAGTGGGTCTATCAAAGCAGTTGTGGTAGTTTTTATTCATATATTCCTTTTTCTCAAAACAATGTGATCAAATGATTAATTTCAGGCAATGCCTGTGCAAAGGCAATAAAAAATTCTAAAAGTGCTGCTAACAATTCACAATAGCCAAGTGCTGGAAACAACCTAAGTGCCCATCTACAAATGAATGGATCAAGAAACTATGGTTCATTTACACAACGGAATTCTACGCAGCAGAAAGGAAGAAGGAGCTTATACCCTTTGCAACAGCATGGATGGAACTGGAGAGCATTATGCTAGGTGAAATAAGCCAGGCAGTGAGGGA
>PVJI01033320.1:0-11371 GCA_004026765.1 Micronycteris hirsuta
AAATTGCTTAAAGTCATCTTCTCATGTTTCAAATAGAGGCACATATTTGTCTTAGAATTTTATGGAATGAATTCCTAATTAAAACTCTTCAGTAGCCTTAACTAAGCTTTAGAATAAGAAGCTAAAGTCATATCAAAGATTTGAATGATAATCAATTAATAGTAATAGTAATAAACATCAGAGATAGAAGTAATTCTTTTTAGTGTGTTTATAAGTTGGCATAGATATATGCTTTATATGCAGGATGTAAATATTCCAAAACAACTGCATATTATAAATATTATTAATGTCTTCATTTTACAGATGAGTCCACTAGGCCTTGGAGACTAGAGGAATAGCCCAAGATCACAAAGATGGTACAAGTGGCATCTGGCATCTGGGAGTTAAGAAAACTTATTTTTTTTTTTTCAGATTGCAATGGAAACACCAATTTAGAAAATTATCAAAATCAATAAAATTTAAAAGAAAAATAATAATAAAACAAAATCACCTTGCCAGGAGGTGGCCAATTATATTATTGGAGCATGCATTATTTACACACATACTCATGAGCAAGAAAAACTTGATTGCATATACAAATCTATCTTATTTATAATTTAAAATGTTGACCTTTTTTTTCCTCCAACAAAATTTAAAATTCCTGTTCATTTTTAGGGTGAAATGTCAAAATAATTTTATTTATCCAAAAGATCATTAGTGTTCTTCTAAACTCAGTGAAGCTTTTAAAAGCATATGATCCTCATGAGCAAGTTTTGCTCTTAGGTTTTTAAGGCTGCCACCTCTAAGACATGACTATAACATTATAGGAAAGAGAAAGGGTGATGGTAAGCAAAGTCACCTGCCTTCTTAAAGAGAGATCTCTGAGATACCTTCTGAGGACGCATCAAGTGTTTTGGAAGGGTAAGTTGCAGCGTACGCCACCTCCTCCACGGTGCTGAGACCTGTTGTTCATACTTTATGTGTCCCACATGATGCTCTAGGCAAAAGGAAATTCCTGGTGTTATTTCAAACATGTCCACCTCCCTCATTCACAATATTTAACAAATAACTAAATTAGGTTACTTTTACCTTCTAAATAGTTCTCAAATATATTTACTTCTTTCTGTATTCACAACAAATTATCTCACATCTGAGATAATGCAGAAGCTTCCTAAGTAAGATACCCTCAACTCTCCTATTTAAATTCCATCAGTGTTTTGTTTTGCTTTAATGTATGAAGATTATGTCTACCAACACTACAGCAATTGAGAAAAGGAAAAAGAGAAAAGGTGAAAGAGGCTGAAGGGTAAGGAAACAGGGAAAGGAAGGAGTAAATGACAAAGAAGGGGGAAGGATGGAATGAAAAGAGAAACATCAGTGATAGCTATAAAATTATCTTATTTCTAAATAGAAAATAGGAAGAAAATAGAAAAATAATATCTATTTAATCTTGATGGTTTATAGGCACCTGAAATATTATTTTATGATTTTCCATATGTTTTATTTTTGAAATAAGAGACAGTTGATGATCTCATATCAAAAGGAACGGTTCATAAACATGGATTCCCAGTTCCCGCGGGATCCTCTCTGTCTCTGTGGGCTCAGGCTCCCACGCTGTCTACAGTGCCGGACTGTCCTCCCTCCTAATGTTGAGAGGATGATCTGGAGTTCAGTTTTGGATTACTAAATGTGAAATGCCTGTTTACTATTGAAACAATGATACCAAAAAGTCAGATTAACTCTGTAAGTCAGTGGCTCAACAAAGAGGTCAGAATCTAGAGATAGGATATTGCAGTCCTTGGTGGGCAGATGATATGTAATATCATGAAATCAGATGAGATCACCCAGGAGAAAATGTAAATACAGAAGAGGATGACGATCTAAACCATGTGGTTTTTCTAATGCAGAAATGTTGCAGAGAAGAGAAGGAGCCAGCAGAGGAGCCTAAAAGGAGAGGATTTGTGAGTCAGTAGTCAAACCAAGAGAGGTGGTGCTTTTATGGTCAGTGAAGAAACTGGACCAAAGAGGAGGAAAGGGACATTGTGGTAGACCAAACGGTGCTAAAAAGTCAAGAGCAGAATGAAGACTGGGGATAGATTACAGGATTTAACAGTGAAGAGGAGGTATTCATTGGTAAGTTTGACAAGAATTGGAATGAAGTGACAAAATGTGACTGGAATGTTTTTTAAGAAATAATATTTTGAAACAATGAGATAATGAGAAGAGATCATAATGCAAACCTTAAGGTGTTGTTGAATATTTGGTGCATTGAAATTCATTATTTTTATAAATAACCAAACTGACAGAGCAAGAATCACTTTAATCTTTTTTTGCACTTTCCTGATTATTTCCTATATGTGATTATTTCCAAGAAGTGAAATTACTGGATGAAGATTCAAAATATTTTTTTAAATAATTCTTGTTTTATATTGTGATGATGCTTTCAAAGTTCATTGTTATCTTACTCTTTTTAATTGTTAGAACTACTATTTATATTTTATGTATTACATGAACCGAACTTATAAAAATATTTATATTAATAATGGTACAAGAAGACATTATTTTCTTTATAAAAGGGGGATCCCCTGATTTACTAGGCATGATTCTAGCTGCCAGATTGTTTATTTTTATTAAATCAATAACATGTTCATCATAGAAAATATGACAATTCTAAAAAAGTACAACAAAACTAGGAGTCTCCATTTACCAAGATATTTTTATATCTTTTGAGAAATTGTTCTAATTTCATTCTAATGATTCCCAGAGTGTCCTGTAGAAAAATATTCCTTCTCAGTTTATTTTGTTGTCTTGTGTTTTATTGCTGCTTTTGTGCATGACCCAGCTGATGGCAAAGGAATTACTTGATTTTCATTTCATTATCGGTACTTCTATATTCACTGTCTCAAGGAGAAGGGTAGGTCAGCCTCAGGACACTTCTATCACCCATCAGTCCTAACAATGACTTTGAGTTCTTACTAAATTCATGTAGGGTAAATGTCACATAGGCTAGATTTCACTGGGCATTTCTCTCACTCTTGGTATTCTGTTACCCCCCTCCTCCCCAACCTGGTGATGCTATTATAACTCTCATATATCTCTCAGGCCTTTGGGAGAGCGCTGGGGACAATTGTTTGGAAATCAAAGACAGGTTGACTAGTTGGTATTTGGGGCAAATCAAATAAACTACTTGAAGTTTTGTTGCCTCGTTAGTAAACTAGAGATCTGATTCTGCTGTTCTCGTGCCACAGAACACTAAAGACAGCAAGGTGGATCACATTTTTATATTCAGTCTGTACCAGTGCCTTATTATATACCTAACAGCCACAATGACGCTATAAGTTATGCATTGTTATATTTATATTCCAGATGAGGAAACTGAGGTACATGGAAATTAGGTGATTTCTAAAACCATATAACTTGTAAGTGGAGAAACCAAGTTTTAAATCCAGAACTATCTCAAGAACTTGCAGTCTTTCAATTCTTTGGCTACTACTTCATTGTAAAAGATGCAATATGTAAATGAACACAAGTTACAACACCATGAAAATCAGGAACATTTACCTCGTAATACTATTAATTCATACACTCTGGGAGAAGATGCCGTCTGGGGCTTTCACAGCTTGAGAGGAGAAAATGCCCACTTTCAAAGCTTCAAAAAACTGGCTGGCTCTCTTGTTAGGGGCTAATTCGGCTGGTGACTTGCAGTTGAAGTGAATGCTCATTTACCATTTCCCAAATCCTGGGACCCTTAAGAATTATGTAATTTACTCTGGCTGTCCTCTATAATGTAATGACAAATCCTGAGTGACAACACATCTGTTTATAACATGGTTTACAGAATATTGTAAGCACACTGGTGAGACATACTGCTCAGGGAAAGAGGTGCCTTTCACAATATTCAAGCTCATTGACAATGCACCCGGTCATCCCAGAACTCCAAAGGAGACATACCAAAAAACTAACGTTGTTTTATGCCAGCTAACAATGGCCATTCTGCAGCCCATGATGAATCAAGGAGTAATTTTGAATTTCAATCTTATTATTTAAGAAATACCTTTTGTGCCCTGGCTGGTGTAGCTCAGGTGATTGAGCACGGGCTGCGAACCAAAGGGTTGCCAGTTCGATTCCCAGTCTGGGTAGCAGGCCAGGTCCTCAGTGGGGGCCACATGAGAGGCAACCACACACTGATGTCTCTCTCTCTCTCTCTCCCTTCCTTCCCCTCTGTCTAAAAATAAATAAATAAAATCTTAAAAAAAAAAGAAATACCTTTTGTAAGGCTGTTTCTGCTCTTGACAGGGATTCTTCAGATGCATATGGGCAAAGTAAAAGGAACACCTCTGTAAAGGATTTACCATTACAGGTGGCATTCATGACATCTGCGATTCATGGAAAGCAGTCAGCATATCAACGTTAACAGGAGTTTGGAAGACATTAATTCCAACCATCATGAATGTCTTTGATGAGTTCAAGACTTCAGTGCAGGACATAATTGCAAATGTGGTGAAAACGATGAGAGAACTAGAACCAGAAATAGAGAGCCTAAAGCTGGGACAAAATTGCTGCATCGTAAGATAAATCCTTAAGGGATTCCTTTTGATGAATGAGCAAAAAAGTGTTTTCTCAAGATCGAATCTATTCCTGTTGAAGATACTATGAATATTGTTGAATTGACAACAAAAGAGTTAGAATCTCACATAAATTTAGTTGTAAAACAGGAGCAGGGTTTGAGAGATTTTAATCATTTTTTAAAGAAGTTCTGTGTATAAAATATCATATAGCATTAAATATTACAAAGAAATCTGTTGTGAAGGAAAAGTTAAGCAATGCAGCAAACTTTAGTTTCTAAAAGATTTATTTTAATTTATTTATTTTATTTATTTTATGTTTTAGAGAGAAAGGAAGAGAAAGAGAAAGAGAGAGAGAGAAACATCGATGTGAAAGAGAAACATCAATTGGTTGCCTCTTGTATGTGCCCCAACCAGGGACAGAACCTGCAACCCAAATATGTGCCCTACCTTTCACTTTGTGGGATGATGCCCAACCAACTGAGCCACGCTTGTCAGGGTGCAGCAAACTTTATTGTTTCTTATTTGAAGAAATTGCCACAACAACCCAGAATTTCAGCGTCCTCTATCCTGATCAGTCAGCAGCCATCAACAGTTAGGCAGGATCCTGCACCAGCAAGAAGATCACAAATCACTGAAGCCTTAAACACTGTTAGCATTTTTAACAATGAAGTATTATTAAATTAAGGTGTGCGCATTGTTTTCTCAGACATAATGCTATTTCACACTTAACAGACTACAGTATAATGTAAACATAGCACTAGAAAACCAAATGATTCATTTGACTCATTTTATTTCATACTCACTTTACAGTGTTGTTCTGGAAGCAAACTTGCAATATGCCTGTACCTTATAATTCAGTAGAGATCATTTTTTTTTACCACCCTATTCTGATATTTTAAGATAGCCATCTGAAATGTATATCATCAAATTATATTTTCAGAGTTATTTTGTTTTTATCTCCACAACCTAAAGTCATAAAGCCTGTGACTTTAGTTATATGTGAATTGAAATTTTGTCAATATAATATAATTTCATTCCAAGATAATTTTATTGGTTATAAAACTATCAGTAAAAATAAAATTTTGAGGCCATGTAAAAGTAAGGTAGGTAGAATCTTTTCCCAAGAGAAAGAACATATTTTCCCCATAAGCAAATATGCATCATAGGATCACACTGATTAAAAACAGAAGAAAACAAACAAAAAGCACACTATTGATTAGCTTTATCAAGTGGATTGTTGAGTAAGATAAATGAGGATATCTTTATTTTTATCTCAAAAACAGAAAACAAAGAAAAAAAGTGGTCTTTCTTGGTCATCTGATAATGTTTCAGGGAAGTCTACAACATTATTTATTTCAATAAAGACTTGGAACAGGTAACATTATAGTTTTTGTTACTAATATATATGTGATATCCAGGAAAATTTCATTTAAAAAGCATAGAAACCAATGCTGGATTTCCATGAAGAAACAAAGAAAAGAAAAAAAGAAATGATTGGATCATATATAATTAGTTTGACTCTACCTATGGTGATGAACAGCATTCTGAGAATTTTATATTGCACCTCTTGGCAAGGACCTCACCGTGTGATAGTTACAGGGGAAACCAGCAGCCAGGAATTACAAACTGGTACATAAACTCTATCACCAATAAAGATTACATGTTCCCAAAACATCAGCAAATAAAAACTTTTTTTAAAGAATTTTTTTGACAAGCTCATCTTAGGATCTTGGGTGACATCCCACCCATAAATAAATTATAGTGGTAAGATATATAGGACGTTCTTGGCTAAACACGAGTCTAGTTCAGTGGTGTGTTGGTAAAATTTAACCAGTTTTCTTGGGGTAGGAGTGAGGGGTGGTCTCTTAGTTATGGCATTTGTAAGTACCCGTGGTGTAAACACTACTACCGTGACCAGTCCCCAACTACTGATATAAAGTAATGGATGCAGAGCTGGGAAAGATCTACACAGTTGCTTACATGTAGTCGCTGACTGCTCATTGTAGTCAGCTGTGCAATAAACTTTGCCTAAACGGGGATCCATTGAAGTGATGTGCTGCTTAAGTTTAAACATCAGCTCTTTGTATCTCTATACAAAAACAACTTATCTACCAAAAAAAGCATCAATTTGTACTCACTGTTTTTAAAATTTTACTACCACACTTTTTACTTATCTAATCCCATGACCTAGAATGGCTTATTGACATTAAATTAATGAAAGTGGTAATACTTACATTGTTTCTTACTTGAATAAGAATTCTTCTAACACTTTCTTATTATTAATTACTAAATTGAGCCCTGGCAAATTTCATTCTGTAACCAAAAGATTGCATATTCAATCCCAGGTGCATACAGGCAGCAACCGATTGATGTTTCTCACATTAACCACTATCTCTTTCCACTCCTCTCTCTCTAAAAAAGCAATGAGCTCTGGCTATTGTGACTCAGTTGGTTGAGCATTGGCTTGCAAACTGAAAGGTCACATGTTCAATTCCTGGTCAGGGAACATGCCTAGGTTGAGGGTTCCATGCCCAGTAAGGGAATCAATCGATGTTCCTCCCATATATGTGCCTTTCCCTCTTTTTTTTTTTTATTATTTATTTATTTTCAGAGAGAGGAGAATGGACAGAGAAAGAGCAATGTATGGTTGCCTCTCACATGGCCCTCATTGGGGACCTGGCCCGCAACCCAGGCATGTGCCCCAACTGGGAATCGAACCAGGACCCTCTGGTTCCCAGCCCGCGCTCAATCCACTGAGCTACACCAGCCGGGCCCTTTCCATCTTTTTTACCTACCTTCCTCTCTCTCTAAAATCAATCAGCAGGTCTTTGGGTGAAAGTTAAAAAATAAAATAAAAATAAATAAGAAAGCAATTTAAAAACTGTCCTTGGGTAAAATATATTGTAGCCTACAAATAATGAGGGCTTATTTTTGCCATAAAATATGCTACAATAAGTTTTTTTAACAAATTAATTTGTTACATCAATTTTTAAAAGTATTTTGCAACCATTTTATATTGCATAAAATTAATATATAAATATTCATTACATTGACTAGATACTAAAATATAAAATGAAATAAAATATTTAATTATAGTAAAATGCTTTAGGTTACAATTATAGTTATTTTACAATTATTCTTTATCTATTATAAGTATTGTAGATGAGAAAGCAGAAACTCTGAAACATTTATTCTGTTCAGACCAAAATACATTTCGCCCTGGCTGGTGTAGCTCAGTGGATTGAGCGTGGGCTGGGAACCAAAGGGTCCCGGTTCCGTTCCTAGTCAGAGCACATGCCTGGGTTGAGGACCAGGTCCCCAGTGTGGGCCATGTGAGAGGCAACCATACATTGCTGTTTCTCCCTCGCTTTCTCTCTCCCTTCCCCTCTCTCTAAAAATAAATAAATAAAATCTTAAAAAAAATTATCTTAAAAAAAAAACCAAAATACATTTTAACATTTTCAATTATAATGTTGAGAAGATTTGTCTAAGTAACTCAGTACTGAATATTTTTATATATCAAGGGGTTCATTTCTATGTAAAAATATCCATATATGTTGATAAGAAACTATTGGAAAAAAAAAAATTATGTCCCCTGACCTAGATGTAGTTTAAGTATACCACTGCTTTTTTAAAAAAACCTTGACACTAAATGAAATCTGTGAATAGAGACCCACTATCCATTAGAGAGAAATTACATTCATATCTGCAAAGTAATCTATTTTAACCGTGACATGTTATATTGAATTAGATAAAACCAATAGAATTTAATTTTACCTCTTGACTTTCAATTTAGAGAATTTCGAAGAAAATAATGCAAGAAATACACATTTCTGTCAATAATGGTACTCAAAATGCCACATCAGAAGCGTAAAAACTGAATATCAGTAATAACATTTCAGCATGTCAATGTCTAAGAAACATCTAAATTCTCTCTTATTTTTAACAGAAGTGTTAGTGAGAATGCCTTCAAAAATTTGATAGGAACACCTTACTGACGGATTGAGAAGATATACATAAATGGGAATCTTGTGATGGAAAGAGACCGATGGGAGTAAAGATAGAGAGTAGTAATGCATAAGCTGTTTTCCATCCTGCCCCCTTCGTGAAACTCTACTTTGTTCTTTACCTATTTAATTCTCACTTTGATTTCAGAACTAAGCTCAGTTGTCATTTCCTTAACAAGATCTTTTCTTCTGATTCCTTGTTCTAATCCCTTTACATTGCCGTTGGAATATTCACTTGTCCTTCAAACCTTTTTCTCGGTTACAATTTTGCATGCAATATTGTAGTTATTTAATTAATGTTTGTCTCAGTAGATGGTAAAATTCAGGGGAACAATGACATCACATTTTTATTATTGTTTGTTCTAGTCCCAAGAGAGTTCCTGACATAGAGAATGTATACAATAAATGACTAGTAAATAAGTGAGAAGACCGATTTTCTTACATAGGAAAGCATTTGTGAAAGGCTACTCTTTTCAATAAAAACAGCACAACATGTCCCGTCACTTATGCAGGGAGCTGAGATGGAGTGGAGTGAGCAGTGCCTAGAGGGATAAAAAGAATTGAGACCCAATTGTATTTGCCGCATATTAGGAATTCCATGCTTTGAATATCTCCTTTATTTATTTTTTGCATGTTTATAGCAACTATGGAATGAATGGCCCTTTTCATCTCAGAATGTTCCCATAATTCTAAACATAAAATAGCCCCAAACATTTTCAAAAACCCCAGTGACATTGAAAAAAGTCGATTGGTATAAGAATTAGCGATTGAATATATGCTGCTGTGGTAAGTAGTGGTAGAATTATGTTTCCAATTCAATGTACACTTTTCAAACTTCCTATAAGACTATTAAATCCTTTTTGGTTTGTGTGTTTTAAATTATCCAACCTGCCAGAAAGTTTTACTTTCTTAGTTTGTTATGCTTAGGAAATAATTTAAATATTGTAAAATTTTGAAGCACAATATGTACTCCCAACACATTGAGAAATCACACACATACACACACATGAATATATAATTTGCATATTTTGATTAGCCTGAAAAGATTTCAAACCTGAATCGTTAATAATCTTTTCAGTAATATAAAAGTTTGGTTTGTATAGAATACACTAAAATAGAGAAAGAGAAATAAATTTATATATGAAGTCAAACATTAATTTGTGCATGTAAATGTATATTTAAATATATTAATATATTCCTTTGTGCAGTATATAAAATGATGCTAAAACTTTCACATACGGGTCACTCTTGTTATAAATTTATAAAAAATAAATAAACTATATAGAATACATGCAAGAAGAAAATGCTTTTTCAGCAGAAAAGAAGTTTAATTGTTAAAGACAATTTAAAAAATAGCATCAGCAGTTGCCACCTGGCACGGGTTCGATGGGGTGTTTACTGGTGGATATGCAGCCAGCAGATTTCCATGAAAGTTATAAATATTCATTGAAAATATGAGGAATCGTTTTCAGCATGAACACTATCCATCGGTAATTTACAACCCATTTTACTTTTATACATATTTAAGTATGACTGTGGGGATTTTTAATATAGCCAGCGTTTCCCATTGTTCTTAGGAGCTTTAATTTTTTTCAATGTCTATTTGTACGTGTAAGTGGCTGCATGTCGTTCTGTGAGGTTGCAGGTGGGCTTCCAGAACGATCCTTTATCAACACGGGGTACCTGCCTCTAGTGAAGTGTGCTCAGGATGACAGGACCGATGTAACACTGGCGATGTTCTTATTGGATGTGGTTTCACTTAGTTCTGTAAAACTTGTCTCCAAATCTCGGTTTCATTTGTGACTATCAAAATACCAAGTGTTCATCTAGCTACGATTGATTTTAACTACACATACTACAGAAATACTATCATCGGGCTAATCTCATTTTAGAATCGCAAGTTATTATCAATAGGAAGGCAATAAACTTTCAAAGTGTGCAGAATGTGATGGCTTACAAATAAGTTTCTCTGCATTGCACCTCAGCCCAAGGATAAAACAGAGAACGGCACCTAATGGAAGGTGGAAAAGTCCAAGGATGGGCGCTTTATCTCAGTAACCACTAATGCCGTCACAATTGATTAGTCCAATTTAGCCTTCTGTTTTGTTGTTACTTCATTTGAAAAATGAAGGTAATGCTTTACCTGATTATAAAATCTCCACTCACCTGAAATAAAGTCTCTGAGGAGCAAGTAACAAAGCTCTTAGAATGTAAATAGTTCAGCAAATAAATTAGTAGGTCGTAGAACCTGGAATGCACCGAAGCTATCTGACCTTTTTCCTAGTAAACATTTTTAGAGTAAAAATTACCAGAACAACTGTAATGACAATAGAAAGATGATAGTACTTTCAATTTTTATTTTGTGTTTCATTGATACAGATAATATGTTATCATTGCCTAAATTAAATGCAAATTGTACTGAATGTAATTCTTTGCTAACATATGCCAGAGAAAATAGCAAAATAGCAATGTCTACACATTTATAGTTTACACATGTATTGTTTTACACATATGTATTTGTATTACACATTTATAGTTTATAAAATAGTTTTTCTATGTATAAAATACTTTGTCTAAAATACCATGTTCGTGCATACAATGAAATTTCAATAATAACTACGTGAAGTTAAAGGGTCTTCTTCTACATAAATGTTCTAATTAGACCAGTGAATTAACATGCTCTGAATTTGCTCTTAGAGCTTTAAAACATGAAATTTATGTAATTATGCACACTTCTTTACATATTAAAACATTTCATGATTTACAGTCTTCATTACAGAGTATTCAATTTTTTTAAAGATTTTATTTATGTATTTT
>PVJI01033321.1:0-11368 GCA_004026765.1 Micronycteris hirsuta
GTTCCATCCATGCTGTTGCAAAGGGTATAAGCTCCTTCTTCCTTTCTGCTGCGTAGAATTCCATTGTGTAAATGTACCATAGTTTCTTGATCCATTCATTTGTAGATGGGCACCTAGGTTGTTTCCAGCACTTAGCTATTGTGAATTGTGCTGCTATGAACATAGGAGTGCAAAGGTTCTTTTGAATTGGTTTTTCAGGGTTCTTAGGGTATAATCCCAGTAGTGGAATTGCTGGGTTGAAAGGCAGTTCCATTTTCAATTTTCTGAGGAAGTTCCATACTGTCTTCCACAATGGCTGCACCAGTCTGCATTCCCACCAACAGTGCAGTAGGGTTCCCTTTTCTCCACATCCCCTCCAACAGTTATCTGTTGCTTTGTTGACGATGGCCATTCTGACTGGTGTGAGGTGACATCTCATTGTGGTTTTAATTTGCATCTCTCTGATGGCTAATGATGTTGAGCATCTTTTCATATGACTCCGGGCCCTCTGAATGTCCTTTTACGAGAAGTGTCTGTTCATGTCTTTTGCCCCTTTTTTAATTGGGTTTTTTTGTCTTCCTGGAGTGGAGTCGTATGAGTTCTTTATGTATTTTGGAGATCAGACCCTTGTCTGAGGTATCACTGGAAAATATGTTTTCCCATATGGTTGGTTCTCTTTTTATTTTAATACTATTTTCTTTAGCCCCACAGAAGCTTTTTATTTTGATAAGGTCCCATTTGTTTATTCTTTCCTTTATGTCCCTAGCTCTAGGGGACAAATCATTGAGGATATTGCTGCGTGGAATGTCTGAGATTTTCCTACCGATGTTTTCCTCTAGAACTTTTATGGTGTCACGACTTACATTTAAGTCTTTTATCCAACTTGAATTTATTTTTGTGTATGGTGTAAGTTGGTGCTCGAGTTTCATTTTTTTGCATGTAGCCATCCAGATTTCCCAACACCATTTGTTGAAGAGGCTATTTTTATTCCATTTTATGCTTCTGCCCACTTTGTCGAAGATTAATTGCCCATAGAGACTTGGTTTTATTTCTGGGCTCTCTATTCTGTTCCATTGGTCTATCTGTCTGTTTTTATGCCAGTACCAAGCTGTTTTGATTAAAGTGCCCTTGTAATATAGTTTGATATCAAGAATTGTGATCCCCCCTGCTTTGCTCTTCTTTCTCAAAATTGCAGCTGATATTTGGGGATGTTTATGGTTCCATATAAATTTTTGAAGTGTTTGTTCTATATCCGTGAAATATGCCATTGGTGCTTTGATAGGGATTGCATTGAATCTATATATTGCTTTGGGGAGTATGGACATTTTGATGATGTTGATTCTTTCAATCCATGAGCATGGTATATGTTTCCATTTGTTTGTGTCTTCCATGATTTCTCTCTTCAGTGTTGTGTAGATTTCTGACTACAGGTCTTTTACCTCCTTGGTGAGGTTTATTCCCAGGTATTTTATTTTTTTTTGTTGCTATATCAAATGGGATTTTTTTCCTGATTTCTGTTTCTGCTGTTTCATTGTTGGTGTACAAAAATGCCTTTGATTTCTGGATATTGACTTTATATCCAGCTGTCTTGCCAAATTCAATTATTAGATCGAGAAGTTTTTTGGCGGAGTCTATAGGATTTTCTAAGTATACTATCATGTCGTCTACAAACAACGACAGTTTTGTTTCCTCCTTTCCAATTTGGATGCCTTTTATTTCCTTTTCTTGTCTGATTGCTGTGGCCAAAACTTCCAGTACTATGTTGAATAGAAGTGGTGATAGTGGACAACCTTGTCTTGTTCCTGATCTTAGTGGGAAAGATTTTAGTTTTTGTCCATTGAGTATAATGTTGGCTGTAGATTTCTCATATATGGCCTTTATTATGTTGAGGAATGCTCCCTCTATTCCCACTTTGTTAAGTGTTTTTTATCATAAGTGGATGCTGTTCCTTATCGAATGCTTTTTCTGCATCTATTGATTTGATCATGTGATTTTTGTCTTTGCTTTTGTTTATGTGATGTATTACGCTTATTGTTTTGCGAATGTTGTACCATCCTTGCATCCCTGGGATGAAACCTACTTGGTCATGGTGAATGATCTTTTTAATGTATTGCTGGATGTGGTTTGCTAATATTTTGTTGATAATTTTAGCGTCAATGTTCATCAGTGATATTGGCCTAAAGTTTTCTTTCTTTGTTGTGTCTTTTTCTGGTTTTGGGATTAGGATGATGCTGGCATCATAAAAAGAGTTTGGGAGTCTTCCATCATTTTGGATTCTTTGAAATAGTCCGTGAAGGATAGGGGTTAGTTCCTCCCTAAATGCTTTGTAGAATTCTCCTGTGAAACCATCTGATCCAGGGCTTTTGTGTGTCAGGAATTTTTTGATTATTGCTTTAATCTCATCCGCTGTTATTGGTTGGTTCAGGATTTCTATTTATTCCTTATTGAATTTTGGAAGAGTGTATTTTTCTAAAAATTTGTCCATTTCTCCTAGGTTTTCATATTTCTTGGCATACAGTTCTTCATAGTAGTGACTTATAATTCTTTGTATTTCTGTGGCATCAGTTGTAATATCTCCTCTTTCATTTCTGATTGAGTTTATTTGGGTCCTTTCTCTTTTTTTCTTGATGAGCCTGCTTAAAGGCTTGTCTACTTTGTTTATCTTTTCAAAGAACCAGCTCCTGGATTCATTGATCCCTAGAATTGTCCTTTTAGTCTCTAAGTCATTTAATTCTGATCTGATCTTGGTTTTTTCCTTCCTTCTACTTGCTCTGGGTTGTCTTTGCTGTTGTTCCTCAAGTTCTTGTAGGTGTAGGGTTAGATTGTTTGTGTAAACTGTTTCTGTTTTTTTTAGGTAGGCCTGTATTGCTATGAACTTCCCTCTCAGGACTGCCTTCGCTGTATCCCATAAGTTTTGGGTTGTTGTCTGTTCATTTTCATTTGTTTCAAGGAACTTTTTGATTTCTTCCCTAATCTCGTCCTTGACCCATTCATTGTTTAACAGCATGCTATTCAGTCTCCATGATTTTGAGTGTTTTGGGTTTTTTTCCTTGGGGTTGGTTTCTAATTTCAGTCCCTTGTGGTCAGAGAAAAACTTGGTATGATTTCAATTTTCTTGAATTTGTTGAGGCTTGTTTTGTGTCCTATCATATGGTCTATTTTTGAAAATGTTCCATGTGCATTTGAAAAGAATGTATATTTAGCTTCTCTGGGGTGAAGGGCCCTATATATATCAATTAGGTCCATTTCTTCTAGGGCCTTGTTCAGTGCCACAATGTCTTTGCTGATATTTTGTTTGGAGGATCTGTCCATTTTTGACAGTGGGGTGTTGAAGTCCCCTACTATAATTGTGTTGCTATCAATGTCTTTCTTGAAGTCCTCCAAGATTTTCTTTATGTATTTGGGTGCTCCTGTGTTGGGTGCGTATATATTTACAATGTTTATGTCTTCTTGGTAGATTCTTCCCTTGAGTATTATAAAGTGTCCTTCTGGATCTCTCTTTATGGCCTTTTTTGGAAGTCTATTTTGTCTGATATGAGTATTGCTACCCCAGCTCTTTTTTCTTGCCCGTTTGCTTGGAAAATTGTTTCCAGCCCTTCACTTTCAGTCTGTGTAAGTCTTTTGTCCTGAGGTGGGTCGCTTGTAAGCAGCATATGTGTGGGTCGTGCTTTCTTATCCATTCTGCTATTCTATGTCTTTTAATTGGAGCATTTAATCCATTTACGTTTAAGGTTATTATTGATAGGTACTTATTCATTGCTATTTTTTTTTGTACCTGTGTTCCTCACTCTCTCTCTTTCCCTTCCTTTCCTTAAATCAGTCCCGTCATGATCTCTTGCAGAGCTAGTTTGGTGGAGGTGTATTCATTTAGACTTCTTTTGTCTGGGAAGCTCCTTATTTGGCCATCTATGTTGATTGAGAGCCTTGCTGGGTAGAGTAGTCTTGGTTGCAGGCCTCTGGTTCTCATTACTTGGAATATTTATTGCCATTCCCTTCTGGCTTGGAGTATTTCCATTGAGAAGTCAGCTGCTAACCTTATTGGGGTTCCCTTGTATGTTATTTCCTGTTTCTGCCTCGCTGCCTTTAGGATTCTCTCTTTGTCTTAGAATTTTGCCATTTTAATGATGATGTGTCTTGAAGTGGGCGTGTTAGGGTTCCTTTTGAATGGGACTCTCTGTATTTCCTGGATTTGTGTGGCTTTTTCTCTCATCAGATTAGGGAAGTTTTCCATCATTACTTTTTCGAACAGGTTTTCCATCCGTTGCTGCCCTTCCTCTCCTTCTGGTATCCCTATTATACGAATATTGTTACGTTTCATGTTCTCCTGCATTTCCCTTAATACCTCTTCATTCTTTCTAAGCCTCTTTTACTGTTCTTGCTCTTTTGGGGTGCTTTTTTCAACCTTGTCCTCCATTTCGCTGATCCGATCCTCTGCCTCATTGAGCCTGCTTTTGATTCCTTCTATTGTGTTCTTCAGTTCAGATATTGTATTCCTCATTTCCTCTTGGCCCTTGTGAATATTTTCTATTTCCTTTTTCATGTTAACATAGTTTTCAGTGAGGTCATTATAGTTTCCCTGTAGTTTCTGGTAGTTTTCTGTGAGTTCATCAAGCTTCTTGAGTTTCTTGAGCTGCCTGATAACATATGCTTTGAACTCAATATCTGATGGTTGGCTTGCCTCTGTTTCATTTATCATTCTTTCTGGGGCTTCCTCCTTTCCTTTCATTTGGGGATTGTTTCTTTGTCTTCCCATTGTTTGTGGGATTCTTCTGGCTAGCCTTTGATTCTTAAATTGATCTGTCAAGTTCTCTGGAGTAGCGAAGTTAATTTTGTGTCACTGTCTCTGTTTTGGGGGCTAACTCTTGTCTGGGTCCCACTCTATTCTCTTCACAATTCCAGGTTTTAATGTCTCACCTGTTGATAAAGAAGCGAGGGGAAGGGAGATAAAGAAGGAAAAGAAAGCAAAAGAAAAGGAAAAAGAAAGATAAAGAAAAAATAATACTCAAGTAACATAAAATAAAATATAATAAAAAATATGAGTTAAAAAGAAGAGAAAACTAGGAATACCATATGAAGGGAAGGTAGAAGGTGTTAAAAAATATAGAAGGACAGATAGGAAGAAGGGTGAGGAAAAACAAAGAAACAAAGAGAAAACAAAAGAAAGAAGAAAAAAAGAAAAAAAAAGACTTCTGTTGGCTGGCTACAACAGCGTCTTGTCAGGGCTGCGACAGGCTGGGAAGATATTAGACTTCCCCGGCTTTCTTCCTCGGCTGCACTCTTAGCTGCTGTCCTGCCTCCAGCTGAGTTGCTAGGAATTTGCAGCACCTCCTCTAGGCTGTCTGATCCCCACCCTAAGTCAGAGTTTGTGAGGTCTGTGTCTCCCTTCAGTGGGGTTCAATGTTTTTCTCACAGGGAGGGAGTCTGCAGTGCAGGTCTCCAATCACAGTTGCTGGGTTGTGTCTCAGGCCCTTCCAGAATGAGCTCTGAGCCCCTGTATTTGTTGCCTGCTTTTGTCTCTGGATTCGGGGCTTGCAAGCCGCAGGCCTGGGCGCCAGGTCGGGCACCACCCCCAGCTGCCCCTGACTGGCTTCGCAGGGTGCGCGCCTGGTCCCAGAGTCCCGGACCTGGGTCTCCCGTTCAGTTCAATCTCCAATTCCTCCTGCTGGGATCGCCGGCCTCTGCAGACCAGTCCCCATGTACACACGGACCTCCGGACTGCTAGGGACCAAGGCTCTCCCAACAGTTGCGCACGCCTGCTTTGGCAACTCTCACACCCCAATCCAGCTCCCTCCCACAGATCCTGGAACAAACTGGGAAGCTGCTGCTACTGGATCCGCAGACCTCCCGGCTCCCCACGAGTCCCTTCCCTCCGAAGCAGACTCCCTACCGGCTGATCTTTCAGTTTTATGCGCAAGCCTGGTCGCCACTCTTCCTGAAATAAATCTGGGCAATCTCTTAGCTCCTCAGAAAATCAGCCAGATATTCCACCAGTGGGCTGGAGGAAGCCGATCCCACTTCCTCCTACTCTGCCGCCATCTTTCCCCTCTCTGTATCTGAGATTTTGACACAGGACCTTGGCATGAAATGTGTCATGGCAAAATTTGTTCCATGGCTACTGCTACCAGAGCAGAAGGCATATCGTGCTGCAGCTGCTAATGACTTTATTCAAACTGCTACCAGTGAACCAGATTTCTTCAAGAAGGTCATAACTTAGAAGGGGACTGAGGAATCATTGTCCTATGTACGATGTTTCTTGTATCTTATATCTTCTTCAATAAATGTCTATTTTTCATAATATGTGGCTGGATACTTTCTGGACATACCTCATGTATACCCTTTGACCCAGCAATCTCACTTGGAAGATTCTGTTGTATGGAAACAAAAGTGCCAGGACTCATTGCCACAAAGACATTTATTGCTGTGTTATTTTTTGTGGCAAAAAAAAAAAAAAACCCTGGACACAACCTGAGCATCCATCAGTAGGGGAATGATTAAGTTCATCAGTACAGCCATGCTATGGGATATTCAGATCAAACTGAAAAAAAAAATACTGTGTGTATCTTAGCCTAAAAGTATGTCATGATATGTGGTATAGTTAATGAAACAGGTTGTATAATTTCATTTTTGTAATGAAGAAGTAGGGACATCCCTTCCTGCTTAAACTTCTTAAAGTGGCTTCTGTTTCCTATACTGAACTCTGACTGATAAATACACCGTGATCATCACAATTAAACATTCTATATTTATATCTAAGGTGTTATAAACATCTAGTTTTCAATCCAGTTATAGGCCATCTAAATGAGATATACAAGAAAAATTTTGAAGGTCAAGTACTTATTAAAATATTGTACCACACAAGGAACTTCTGCTTCAACATGGAGTAACTTATAGCAGAACAATGCTATTGCTGAGAACTAGAAAAATCAGGTAAAAATTTATTAAAAATCATTTTTGAAAGCACCAGAGAGCCATGACTTCAGACTTGAGATCCCAGAAAGCCAGGAAATTCATCAAAATAAATCCAACTTCCTACATGTTGATATTTTTCCCCTTAGGATATTAGTTAATTCTTGGTCCAGACACTGGATACAGGGTAGCTCTTAAGAGGAGAATTGAGTAATATCACAGGACTGGGAGAGGAGATAAAAATTGGAATTTAAGTTCTGCCAAGGCCAGCTAAGATTTGAGAGGCCACAGTCTAGAGAAAGGAGAAGCATAGAAAAATGAGCCTGACGTGACAGAAAATTTTCAAATAAGTTGCACAGGCAAAAAAAAAATTGAAGTCAAGCAGAGTGGCTAAAGAGTAGTGTGGAGTTTTGGGAGTTTCTCAGAGCTAAGGAAACAAAGATTGGAGTTCAGAAATTCTCAAGGAGGATGGTCCATAGGAAATACCCACACCTAGTTCTCATTTGGGACCACTTGGAGATCTAAATCCTAGGAAAGGGGCAAACTAGAGAGAGGTTGAGTCTAGCAAACACTATAAACCAGACTCATCACTTCAGCAGCTGATTGGATTAAGGTTATTTGCCATCCTGCTGCCTTGCAAAAAAATAGGGTGAATCCCCTCTGGAGGAACATAAGATCATCTAGAACCTATATACCTTTTCAGTCACAAAGTCTGGCAGTCAGTAAAAAATTAGTTGATACACAAAGATACAAGCTGAAGAAGAAACAAAACCCAAGCAATAGGAACAGAATCATAGTGATCCAGTTGTGGCACTTGTATGACAGGGACTATAAATATAAAGAAATATTTAAGAAAATAAAGAACAACATAGTGAATTTCCCCCAGAAAGCTAGAATCCAGCTTTAAAAAGAATCAAATTAAAAAATCTAAAATTAAAAAAAGATGTGATATAGTGGAACCTCGGTTCTCAAACTTAATTTATCCCAGAAGGCTGTTTGAGAACTGAATTGTTCAAGATGGGAGATGTTCAAAAACTAAGGTTTGACTGTAGCTGAAATTAAGAATTCACTGGATGGGCCACATAAAGCCTAAAGTTTACTACTACTTTTCAGGGCATGCCAGTGCCAGCTATGTTATTTATTTTGGAAGGCCCACCTCCCACATTGTGTGTAACATTTAGGAACTGCCAATCAATATGCCTTGTGCTCCTCTGGTCAAGAGGTGAGCATGAAGTCCAAGACAAGTCAATGGGATTCTCCCAGGCAATTGAGTCTCGAGCTGAGTGATGCAAAGATGGGAAACAGTTAGAGCTGATTCATACTGCCAGTGGTACCCTCGAAAAGTGGCCCCCCTAGAACCCAGAAGATACCTTGTTCCCAAAACTTGTTTGTTTAGTTTTTCTTTCTGTGAGCTAATCGTTGCCTTCCAAATAAATTCTTTAGTTAGCCAATGTATTAGTTTAAGTATGTAATAAACAAATTTTTAAACCTTAGTGGCTTTTTAAAAAATGTTGATTGTTCATCCATGTCTAATCCAAAGTGAGTCAGCAGGAGGAATATGCTCCATAGTTACTCTGGGACTCCTTCTTTGGTTATGTTCTCTTTTAGGTCTTAGGAGTTGCTATGGACTGGATGTTTGTGTCTACCCAAAATCAATGTGTTCAGGCCCTAACCCCCAATGTAATGATGTTTGGAGTAGGGCCCTTTGGTAAGTAATTAATTTATGAAGGTGGAGCACACATGAATCGGATTAGTGCCCTTATAAGAAAGGACATGGAAGAGACATGTGAGAATACAGTAAGGAGGAGTCCATCTGAAGACAGGAGGAGGGTCTTCACCAGGCTGATACTGTGATCTTGGACATCCTAGATCCAAAACTGTGAGAAGTAAATTTTCTCAGTTTATACTATTTTGTTATTGCAAATTAAACTGTCTAAGACAGGCATCCTCTGTATCAGCTGGAAAAATTAAATATGGGAGGCTTTTGTGGAAAATGACACACATTGCTTCTGCTCATATTCCATTGGCCAGAACTAGGTTACATGGCCACACTTAGCTGCAAAGTAGGCTGGGAAATGTAATCTAGATGGACATCCAGAAAGAAGAGAATACTGATATTGAACTCTTGCAGTCTATACCACAGCCAAAGTCAGCCCTGTTGCTTACAAACAAAGGACCCTAATCAATACACATACATAGGATTTTAACAGACAGAGATTAAAGAGGTAGGCAATCAGATAGAAGAACTAGTGTAAACAAAGAGAATAAAAGATCATCTGGTTTGGCTGGAGTGTTGAAGGAATGATTAGCATTGGAGGTCATCAAGAGGATGTGACTACTGGTTGACCGAAAAGCTGGACCCAGGCAATTGGGGGCTCCTCACCCCTTCCCCTATCCTTGGAATATGCATTTCACTTGATTTCCCCATGCTAGAAGCTTCCCCAAGGACACAGCCTTGAGATAGTTATGTGTTAAGACCATCTGGATGGTGTACATGACTGATCCCAGTTAAGGCCCCTATCGACACTTTTAAGATTCTGGTGGCAGGTGCAGAGATCTACTCTTATTGAAGCTGTACAAGACAAGACTTAAAGTAAGTTCCTTGCATGTTAAACTTACCACCTACCAATCCATACAGGCCTGCCTCTTTCTTCAGTCTCTCCTTTCCCTCTGTGTACACTGTGATGTGTACTTGGCAAGCATTATTAGATTTTAATCTTCACAACAGCCATATAAGGCACACAGTATTTTTATTTTCATTTCATAGATGAGAAAACTGAAGGCCCTGGAAGTTATATTATTTCTCAGTCTCTTCTGCTGACTTTTTCCTCTTCTTTTTCCCCTTAGAGGGCTGTATTCTTCGAGGAAGTCATGAACCTAGGTTCCAAAACAAGACTGATTAAGTCCAAGAAGCACCCTGGACTTCCGGCCAAGATGAAGGTGTAGGTGGACACACTGTGCCTCCTCCCACAACCAAAAGAAGGACAGCAACAAATTTAAAAACAAAAAACAACCATAACTGACAGAAAATAGAACTGTATGGAAATCCGACAACCAAGGAGTTAAAGAAGAAACATTCATCTGCAGCAGGGCGGAGAGGACTCGCGGCAAGGCAGTAGCTGGAGAACCAGGACAGGCAAGGCAGCGGCTGGCAGACAGGTAGGTCCCACATTCATGTGCAGATAAACCAGGAGGAACAACTGGGGACTCAAACAGACCACACAACTCAGGGTTCCAGCCCAGGGAAATAAAGCCTCAAAGCCTCTAACTGAAAACACCTGTGGGGGTTGAGGCAGCAGGGGGAGAAACTCCCAGCCTCACAGGACACTTCATTGGAGGGACCCACAGGGTCCTAAAACATACACAAACCCACTCACCCAGAAGTCAGCACCAGAAGGGCACAATTTGCTTGGGGGTAGTGGGGAAAGTGACTGAGAACTGGCAGAGACCAGAGCAAGCAGCATTGTTCCCCCTCAGACCCCACCCCCACAAGCAGCATCACAACACAGGAATATGGGTTGCCCCACCCTGGTGAGCAACTAAGTCTCTGCCCCTTACTACACAACAGGCCCACTGAGACAAAAAAAAAATGGCCCAAAGGAAAGAACAGATCAAAGCTCTAGAAAAAATACAATTAAGTGATGAAGAGATAGCCAACCTATCAGATGCACAGTTCAAAACACTGGTAATCAGGATGCTCACAGAATTGGCTGAATACAGTCACAAATTAGAGGAAAAAGGGAAGGCTATGCTAAGTGAAATAAAGGAAAATGTACAGGGAGCCAACAGTAATGGAAAGGAAACTGGGACTCAAATCAACAGTGTGGACCAGAAGGAAGAAAGAAACATTCAACCAGAACAGAATGAACAAACAAGAATTCAAAAAAAATGAGGAGAGGCTTAGGAACCTCCAGGACATCTTTAAACGTTCCAACATCTGAAATATAGGGGTGCCAGAAGGAGAAGAAGAAAAGCAAGAAATTGAAAACTTGTTTGAACAAATAATGAAGGAAATCTTCTGCAATCTGGCAAAGTAAATAGACTTCCAGGAAGTCCAGGAAGCTCAGAGAGTTCCAAAGAAGTTGGACCCAAGGAGGAACACACCAAGGCACATCATAATTACGTTACCCAAGATTAAAGATAGGGAGAGAATCTTAAAAACAGTAAGAGGAAAGGAGACAGTTACCTACAAAGGAGTTCCCAGAAGACTATCAGCTGATTTCTCAAAAGAAACCTTGTAGGCAAGAAAGGGCTGGAAAGAAGTCTTCAAAGTCATGAAAGGCAAGGACCTACAACCAGGATACTCTATTCAGCAAAGCTCTCATTTAGAATGGAAGGGCAGATAAAGTGCTTCTCGGATAAGGTTAAGTTAAAGGAGTTCATCATCACCAAACCCTTATTATATGAAATGTTAAAGGAATACCATATGATCTCACCTTTAACCGGATCATAACCAACAAAAGCAGAAAGCAAGCAAAACATA
>PVJI01033322.1:0-11367 GCA_004026765.1 Micronycteris hirsuta
CAGGGCATGGACGGAGACATTGAAATTAAGAACAGTCTATCAATGGCCGTGGGGGAGTGGGGAGGGGACAATGGGGAGAATCGTTTTTAGGAATCACTGTAGAGGACACATGGAGGGAGCTAAGGGGGAGGTGGGAGGCTGGGGGGGAGGTGGGGTCTCGGGGGAGGGGGGAGGGGAGGGAGAGGTTGCAAATAACTGTAATTGAACAACAATAAAGTAATTAAAAAAAAAAGAATTCAGAGTGTAAACTCTTTGCTGTTGGGGTCCAAGTTCGATCCTCTTGTTCTCGTGGTTACAAGTTCCATTCTCTTGTTCTTGGGGTTCCGTGCAATGTTCCTGTTGTTGGGATTTACAGGTCCTGCCCTCACTGGTAGTCTTCCATGTTGCATTCCTTTGTTGTAGGGTTTTCAAGCTTATTCCCATATTTCTGGGATTGTGAGCTGCATTCCATTTTTCTCCAGTCTCTGAGTTCCATTCCTTGGTTGATTTGAGTACAATTGCCTCTCTCCTGCTTTCTCATTCTGACCACTTGCTCTTGGCATTCTGAGTTCCTTCCCATTATTCTAGCTTATCAAGCTGCATCCCCTTGACCTGTCAGTTCTGACTTCAAATCCTTGTAGCTGGGTTTCCATTTACATCCTTTTGTTCACTGGTGTCTGAGTTCCATTGCCTTGCTCTTGGGATTTCATGATTCTTTGCCTTGTTCTTGGGGTATAGAGTTCCATCAACATTTTCTCAGGGTTTTCATGTCCATCCCTTTTCAGTTTTGTGAGTTCATTCACCTTCCCCAGTATTCCACTGTGATCCCCCTTGTTCTCATAGGTCTGAATTCCTCAGCCTGGTTCTTGTGATTTCCAAATACTTTCAAGCGTCCTTGTGTGTTCTCCCTCCATCCCAATATCCTTGAGATTGTGAGATCCACCCAATTGTTCTTAGGCTTGTCAATTTCATTGCATTACATTTGAAATGCCTAGTTCTGTCCCCTTTGTGCCCATGGTTACCACATCCTTCTTTTCTTGTTAGGAACCTGAATTCCACCCCATTGTTCTTGAATGTGTTAGAACACTCCACTGTATTGGGATTTCAAATTCCTTACCCTTGGTGTAGGCTCCAATTTTCACCCCCTGTTGTAGGATTTATGAGTTCAGTCCTTTTAGTCCAGGATTGTGAGTGCAGCCCAAGTCTCTCAAGTCTCACATATGAATCTCCATGGTGGGGATTCAATTTCAATCGCCATGTTCCTGGTATTTTCATTCCCAGCACCGTGCTCTTAGGATTCCCAGATCCCTGGCCTTGTTCTTGGGGTTTCTAGTTAAACCTCTTTTTTTTTTCTGGCTTCTGAGTTCCTTCACAATATTCTGTAGTTTCTGAGATCCATCCCCTCCCTGTTTCACTTCCAAGTTCCAAGACCTTGTTGGCTAGTCTCTGAGTTCCATTTCCTAGTGCTTGTGATTTCAGCATCCTTTCATTTGTTCTTGGGGTGTCAAATGCCATCTACATTTTCTGAGGGTTCCGAGGTCCATCCACTCTTCCTGGGATTGAGCCTTCCTTCCCCTGGACATTCACATTCCGAGTCCTATGCTCTTGTTCTGGAGGAGTTAATATCCATTTCCTTTTCTCAATGTTCTGTGTCCCTCCCCTAATGTTTGGCATTTGAAGTTTTATGTTTTTGTTCTTGGTATTTTCATTTCGATAACGTTTTTCATGGAGTATCATGTTCCCCTTTATTTGGGGATTCTGAGTTCCTTTCCCTTGTTGGAGTTTCAAATTTCATCCCATCATTCTTGGGATTCCAAGTATCCTAGCCATATTTTGGGTATAACCAAGTATATCCTCATGTCCAAAGTGTTCTGACTTGCTCCCCTGCCTCCATTGGGAATCTGAGTTCTCCCCTTTGTTGTGGGGATGTAAGTTTCAGTCGCTTGTGCTCAGGGTTCTGACTTTCCTCAACTTTTTGTTGTGGTTTCATGTGTATACTCTATGGCTCTATTATGAGTTCCATTCTCTTGTTCCTCTGATTTTGAATTTCCCCCCGCCTTCTTAGGGTTTTGCTTTCTATCCCCCCCCCCTTTTTTTTAAATTTTGAGTTTCAACTGCTTGTTTTTTGGATTCTGAGTTTCATTTCCTTGTGTTTGGGGTTTTGAGTTTCTTCTCACTGTTTTCGACCAGTGGAATTTCATTGTCTTATACTTTGAATTCCGATTTAATTCCCTTAGTTCTTCGGGTGTCATGTACCAAAACTGTGTTTGGTGGCTTAAATTTTAGAGTGGTTCTGGGGCACACCGTGTGACACAAGTATAGGAAGTCCTCCACGTGATGGCTTATGTAGGTGTCCAGACACATGTTTTGAGGAAGGATTAGCCCCACTTACAGGGATATTGTTTTTGGCTGGCTTCACAGTGGTTTCCAGATTTGTTTCAGGTTCTATCTTGTTCTCAGAATTCTGAGTTACATGCCTTTGTTCTCAGATTTCTGACTTCGATCCCAGTGTTCTTGTAGTTTGTGCTTCCTTCCCCTTGTTCTAATGATATTGTAGTCCATCTCTTTGCTTACGCGTGTCCGAGTTCCATCTCCATTTGTTCTGTATTCAGAGTGGCATTTCTGTGCATTTGTGGTCCCTGTTCCACCCCCTTCCTCTCAGTGTTGTGATTTTATCCCCTTGTCCTCTGTGTTCCCAGTGCCATTACCCTATTTTGAGGGTTACATGTTCCCTCCCCTTGGTCTCAGGCTTCCTAATTTAACAGTCTTGTTGCAGGGATTTTGAGTTCTATCTTCTTGTTTTGTGATTGTGAGGTTCATCTGATTCTTCTGATGTGTCTGAATTCTGTCCACTTGTTGGGGAATTGAATTCAGTCATCTTGTTCCCAATGTTCATATACACACACCACGTTATTTGTCAGACTTTGAATTTTCTCCCCTGTTTCTTAGGCTATCTATTTAATCCACCTGTCCTTGGGTTTCTGAGTACCATTGTCATGATCTGTAAGTTATGACTTGTGTTCCCTTGTTGTTGGAGTTCCATCTACCAGCCCCTTTTCCCTAGTGATCTGAATTCCATTCCCTTGTTCTTGTGATTCTGAGTTCCTTTCCCTTGTTGGGCAATTGACTTCAGTTGCTATTTTCTAGGTGTGCTCATTCTCATCATCCTTTTCTTCAGATTCTGTGTTCCTTTCTCTTTTTCATCAAAAATGAAGTTAATCCTCATGTTCTCTTGTTTCTAATATCCATGGCATTATCCTGGTGTTCCCTCATTTTGTTCTTGCTCTTCTGAGTTCTGTCCCCTATTTCTAGGGTTTCTGATTGACTTCACCTTTGTTTCAATGTTCTGAGTTCAATCACCTTGTTCCTGGTTGTCTGTGTTTTTTCTATTGTTCTTGAATTTGAATCACAACAAGGGGGTCGAAACTGGCAACTTGTGAAAAATGAGATGGACTGAAAATCCCAGAACAGGAGGACTAAACACATCATCCCTACAACAAGGGATGCAATTCTGAAAGTTGAGAGGAAGAGGAAGGGACTTGGAATTCCAAGAAAAATGGGATTGTTCAGAATCCTGAAAGCAAGGGGATGAAACTCCTAACCCCGATAACAAGGGGACTGAACTGGAACCCCATCAACAATGAGATTAATCTCTGAATCCATAGATCATTGGGATGAAACTCATAACCCTGAAAACAATGGAATGGAACTTCATATGCCGAGAGTAATGGGAAGGAGCACAGACAACCAAGAACAAGGGGATGGAATTCAGAACTCCAAAAAGAAAATAATGGTAATCAGAACTCCAGAAACAGGGGGGCAGAACTCAGAAAAGCTAGAAAAAAATGTGGAACTCACTACTAAGTGTACAATGTAGTGGACATAAGAAGTGAGAGGACGTGGGGATGAAACTCAATACCCAAAGAACAAGTGAAAGATACTTGTAATCCCAGGAACAAAGGGATGGAGATAGAAACCCCTCCAGTAGTGTGTGGAACACAGCTTGCAAATGGCTGTGTCCCTAACCTCAGTGGGTAGAATTCAGAGCCAGTACTTCAAAGGTGTTACCTACAAATGCCAACCTCTGTAGGAATTCCCAGAAGAGAAAACTTGCCACAAACAATATCTCTTGAAATTGGGTGAGAAATCCCAGAAAAAAACTTCCATGGAAATGGGCTTAACATTTACCCACACAATGACACTAGAAACCTGGGTGATCCAGCCCACAGAGGACACCCATGTACTCGGGCCTTAACTTTCCACAATGTCTATGGAGAAATGGGGAGTCAGCTAAATTGAGCATGTGGGTTAGCTAGATGTAATTATCCTCAATCAATGCCTCTGGATACACATACAAGCCAAAGAAAAGAGGACATCCAGGTAGCTGTGGCTAAACCTTCCCCACACAATCCATGCACAATACCTCATGAGCCAGCCCACTGATGACATTGCGGTAGCTGAGCCTAACCTTCCCCAAAACAATGCCTCTGGAAACCCATGTGAACCACATTGCGGAGGACTCCCTGTGACTGCAACTTGTGCAGTGTACCAAGACCACACTCTGGAGTGGAAACTGCCAGCCACACTTTCCCTACTCTGAACCAAGGGGACAAGGGGTGGATCTTGGAAGCCTGAAAACAGAAGGATGGAACTCCTTACCCCAAGAACAAGAGGAAGACACCCAAATGAAAAGAACAAGAGGATGGAACTTAGAACTCCAACAACAAGGGGACAGAACTCGAATCGCCAGAAAAAAGGGGATGGAATTCTGAAGTGTTAGAATGAGACCCTGAAACTAAGAACCTGGAGAATATGGGGAAGGAACTTGGTAAACCAAGAACAAGAGGCTAGAACTCACATGCCTCAGAACACAGGGATGGAATGCTGAACCCTGAGAACTAGAGAATGGAGCCCAAAACCCCAAGAAAAAAAGGAATGGAACTCACAACCCTGACATCAATGGTGAAGAACTCAGAACACAAGAAGAAGGGAAGGACTTCAGAATCCTTAGGAAATGCCTATGGAACTTGATACCGCTAGAACAAGGTGAAGGAAACTGAAATTCCAAGAACGAGGGGATGGTACTCAAAAACTGAGAACAAAGGCATGGAAATGAGAACTGTGAGAAGAAGAATATGTAACTGGGACAACCACTGGAAACCCTGGTATGGCAGGCCACAGATGACATCTCTGTAACTGGGGACAAACTTCACGGAAACCATGCTTCTTGACCCCTGCATTTGACATCACGTGGAGGACTTCCTGTAAGTGAGGCCCATGGTGTCTTCCAGAAGCACTCTCAAGAGTTGAAATCACCAAATACAGTTTTACTAGTTGGAAAGCCCAAGAGAAAAAGGAAATAAATCAGAATCCCAGGAACAAGGAGATGAAACTCAGAGTTCAGGAAATGAGAGGGAGAGAAGATGGTGGTGAGATAGGTGGGAGCAGAGTCCACTTCCTCCTGCCCAGTGGTGAAACACCTAGCCAATCTTCTGAGAAATAGAGTGAACAGCCAATGGAATCCCAGCATATATGAAGATTAGAGACCAAAATTATAAGAGACAATGAATGATCAGACAGTAAGGAGACTGTGGGGACCAGGGTGGGTGACAACCCCAGGCCCGGCACCTGCCAGGTCTGCTGTAAGGTTCTTGGGAGAGAGCCAGTTTGGGCTGTGTGAGAGGCCAGGTGCATGTATGGATAGGCATGCTTAAATAGGAAGAATTTTTCAAAAAGAAAAAAAAAAGAGGCACTCCAAGGTTGTTTGGAAAGCCCCTACCCTGAGCAGCCCCAGGGCTCTTGCCTGATGATCAGCAGCCCAGGGCAGCCTACTTGCGCACACTCCAGATGAACCGGGAAGAGGGCACAGCCAGTGGCCCCTGGCCCCACTGGTGGCTTGCACTACCTATCAAGAGGAATTGGGGACTGCGCACACCTGGTGATCTGCGGCCCACCCATGCCCACTTGAAAAGCACCGAGGATGGTGCACATCCAGTGGCCTCCAGCCTGGTGGCTGGCCTGCAACCAATCCAGGGACAAACGGGATGGTACACACAGATCTGAGGAGCTCATGCCCAGAGCGATGGGGACAAAGCACATGCCAACCAGCCCCTGCACACAGAGCCCTGCAGGGTTCATTGGCTCTGTAGGAGAAACACGGAAGTGCACCGCTGCGGGGAGCTGCAGTCCTCAGAAAGACTTGACTAAGTGGGAGGATAAACTACTTGGAAAGGACGCTGAGAGTCCCTAGCATCAAGGCCAACAAGGAGCAAGAAGGTGGTGGGCGAGTGGCCTCTAATTGGTGCACCTAAGGAACAGCACAACCAAGAAGGGAATTTAGTAACTGGATTGGAGGCTGGACAACAGTGAAGAGTGCATCTCAGGAAGGGAGAAAAGAGAAACCAATACCTTCCTAGCTTGATGCAGCCAGGAAGACCAGAACAGGCCTGGTCTGACCAGTTTAAGCCAGCAGATGGAGGTTGGTTTTTTTATTCCTTCCCCTTACTGTCCTTCTTTATTTTTTTACCCCTCCATTCTCCTTTTCCTTTATTATTCCTAGTCCCCTCCGTCTATTATTTCTTATTCTTTTTACTTTTTTAATTTAAAAAATTTTTAATTAAAATTTTTTTCTTTTAATTCCTTCTTCCCTTCTTTCCTTTTTATTCCTCCTTCTTTCCTTCCTTTCCTCCTCTTATTCTTTCACCCTTCCTTCCTTTCTTCCTTCCTCCCTGCCCTATTTTTTACCCACAGGTGAGACATTAAAACCTAGAGCTGTGAACAGACCAGAGTTAGACCCAAACAGGATTCACCCAAAAAAACAGAGACAGTGAGACAAATTTAACTTTGCTACTCCAGAGAACTTGAAAAGTGGAAGAGGTGAACCCCAGTACACCTGCTGAAAGAGGAAATATACCAACAGAGGAACCACAAACACAAAACGATGGAAGGAGGTGAAGGAGGAAGTGGAACCCACACTAAACTCAATCCAGGACCAAATGGATAATACACCAATTGGTGGAGAAATTATCCACAACAAACAACTGAACAAGAGCCTCAAAACCTCGTTCACACAGAAGAATCAGCTTCAACACAACCTGTCCACACCTGCACAAAAGAATACAAGGCGTGGTGGATGGAGTGACTGACCCTCAGTTAACTAGCTAGAGGAAAGGACCCACCAAAGAAAGACCCAACAACAACCAAAACCCAAAGACATACAGTGAGCCAACATAAATGACAGTCCAAGAACAGTGAACTCAGGAGATTAAGGAGACTACACCACTGAATCTCACAGGTATTCTACCATAGAAGTTCATACCATAAAACCAGGGAGTCAGAACAGATCAATTTAAGAAACGGAGGCTAAAAAGAAGAGTCTTACAAAAAATGGGAAGACAAAGAAACAGTCCCCAAATGAAAGGAAAGAAGGAAGCCCCAGAAAGAATGATAAATGAAACAGAGGCAAGCCAACTATCAGATATTGAGTACAAAGCACTGGTTATCAGGAAGCTCAAGAAGCTTGATGAGCTCACAGAAAATTACCAGAAGCTACAAGGAAACTACAAAGAACTCACTGCAAACTCTATCAACATGAAAAAGGATATAGAAACTATCCACAAGGGCCAAGAGGAAATAAAGGATACAATATCTGAACTGAAGAGCACAATAGGAATCGAAAGCAGGCTCAATGAAGCAGGGGATTGCATCAGCAAGCTAGAGGACGAGATAGAAAAAAATATCCAACAAGAGCAAGAAAAAAAAAAGAGACTCAGAAAGAATGAAGAAGTATTCAGGGAAAAGCAGGTCAACATGAAACATAATAATATTCGTATAATAGGGATACCAGAAGGACAGAAGAGCAAGGGGTAGAAAACCTGTTTGAAAAAGTAATGATGGAAAACTTCCTTAATCTGATGATAGGAAAAGTCACACAAATCCAAGAAAAACAGAGAGTCCCAATCAAAAGAAATCCAAACAGGCCCACTTCAAGACACATCATAATTAAAATGGCAAAATTCCAAGACAAAGAGAGAATCTTAAATACGGCGAGGCAGAAACAGGAAGTAACATACAAGGGAGCCCCAATCAGGCTAGCAGCTGACTTCCCCATGAAAATGCTCCAAGCCAGAAGAGAATGTCAAAAATATTCCAAGTAATGAGAACCAGAGGCCTGCAACCAAGACCACTGTACCCAGCAAGGCTCTCAATCAAGATAGAAGGCCAAATAAGGAGCTTCCCAGACAAAAGAAGTCTAAAAGAATACACCTCCACCAAACCAGCTCTGCAAGAGATGCTAAAGGGACTGCTTTAAGGAAAGGATGGAAAAGAGACAGAGAGAGAATATGAATACAAAAAAATGGCAATGAATAAGTACCTATCAATAATAACCTTAAACATATATGGATTAAATGCTCCAATCAAAAGACATAGAATAGCTGCATGGATAAGAAAGCATGACCCACACATATGCTGCCTACAAGACACCCACCTCAGGACAAAAGACCTACACAGACTCAAAGTGAAGGGCTGGAAACATGTTTTCCAAGCAAATGAACAGGGAAAAAGAGCCGGGGTAGCAATACTCATATTAGACAAAATAGACTTCAAAAAAGGGCCATGAAGAGAGACCCAGAAGGACATTTCATAATACTCAAGGGAAAAATCCACCAAGAAGACATAAACATTGTAAATATATATGCACCCAACATAGGAGCACCCAAATACATAAAGAAAATCTTGGAGGCCTTCAAGAAAGATATTGACAGCAACACATTTATAGTAGGGGATTTTAACACCCCACTGTCAAAAATGGACAGATCTTCCAAAGAAAATGTCAACATAGATATAGTGGCATTGAACAATGCCCTACAGGAAATGGACTTCACTGGTATATGTAGAGAGAGGCTTTCACCCCAAAGAAGCTAAATATGCAGTCTTTTCAAATGCACATGGAATATTTCAAAGATAGACCATATGATAGGACACAAAACAACCCTCAAGAAATTCAGGAAAATTGAAGTTATATCAAGTATTTTCACTAACCACAAGGGACTGAAATTAGACACCATTCCCAAGGAGAAACACCCGACACATCTAAATTATGGGGTTTGAATAGCATGCTATTGAACAACGAATGGGTCAAGAATGATACTAGGGAAGAAATCAATAAGTTTCTCGAAACAAATGAAAATGAACTTACAACAATCCAAAACTTATGGGACACAGCAAAGGCACTCCTGAGAGGGAAGTTCATAGTGATACAGGCCTACCAAAAAAAAAAAATAAATAAATAAAACCTTTCAAACAAATAACCTAACCCTACGCCTACAAGAACTCAAGGAACAACAACAAAGACAGCCCAGAGCAAGTAGTAGGAAGGAAATAACCAAGATCAGTGCAGAATTAAATGATTCTGGTTCCTGGAAAATATAAACGCAATCTCTGAGTCTTTAAGCAGGCTCATCAAGAAAAAAAGAGAGAGACCCAAATAAACTCAACCAGAAATGAAAGAGGAGATATTACAACTGATGCCACAGAAATACAAAGGATTATAAGACACTATGATAAAGAACTGTTTGCCAAGAAATATGAAAACCTAGGAGAAATGGACAAGTTTTAGAAAAATATAATCTTCAAAAACTAAATAAGAAACAGAAAGCCTTAACCGACCAGTAACAGTGGATGACATTAGAGCAGTAATAAAAAAACTTCCAACACACAAAAGCCCTGGACAAGATGGTTTCACAGGAGAACTCTACAAAGCTTTTAAGGAAGAACTAACCCTTCCCTTCACAGACTATTCCAAAAAATCCAAAACGATGGAAGACTCCCAAACTCTTTTTCTGAAGCCTGCATAATCCTAATCCCCAAACCAGAAAAAGACATAACAAAGAAAGAAAACTTAAGGCCACTATCGCTGATGAACACAGATGCTAAAATCCTCAACAAAATATAGGCAAACTGCAGCCAGCAATACATCAAAAACATCATACACCATGACAAATTGGGACTCATCCCAAGGATGCAAGGATGGTTCAATATCTACAAAACAATAAATGTAATACATCACATAAACAAAAGCAAAGACAAAAATCGCACGATCATATCAGTACATGCAGAAAAGAATTTGATAAGGTACAGCACCCATTTATGATAAAAACACTTAGCAAAGTGGGAATAGAGGGAACATTCCTCAACATAATAAAGTCCATATATTAGAGACTTACAGCGAACATTATAGTAAATAGGCTAAAACTAAAATCTTTCCCACTAAGATCAGGAACAAGACAAGGTTGTCCTCTATCACCACTTCTATTCAACATAGTACTGGAAGTTTTAGCCACAGCAATCAGACATGAAAAGGAAATAAAAGGCGTCCAAATTGGAAAGGAGGAAACAAAACTGTCATTGTTTGCAGATGACATGATAGTGTACACAGAAAATCCTACAGACTCCGCCAAAAAACTACTCGATCTAGTAATTGAAATTGGCAAAACAGCGGGATACAAAGTCAATATCCAGAAATCAAAGGCATTTCTGTATACCAACAATGAAAGATCAGAAGCAGATATCAGGAAAAAAAATCCCATTTGATACAGCAACAAGAAAAATAAAATATCTAGGAATATACCTAACCAAGGAGGTAAAAGACATGTACTCAGAAAACTACACAACACTGAAGAAAGAATAAACAAATGGAAATATACACCATGCTCATGGATCAGAAGAATCAACATCATCAAAATGTCCATACAACCCAAAGCAATTTACAGATTCAATGCAGTCCCTATCAAAGTACCAATAGCATATTTCACAGATATAGAACAAACACCTCAAAAATGTATATGAAACCATAAATGACCCCTAATATTAGCTGCAATTTTGAGAAAGAAGAGCAAAGCAGGAGGGATCACAATTCTTGATATCAAACTGTACTACAAGGCCACTGTAATCAAAGCAGCTTGGTACTGGCATAAAAACAGACAGATAGACCAGTGAACAGAATAGAGAAAACAGAAATAAACCCAAGTCTCTACAGTCAATTAATCTTTGACAAAGGGGGCAGAAGCATAAAATGGAGTAAAAATAGCCTCTTCAACAAATCGTGTTGGGGAATCTCTATGGCTACAGTCAAAGAAAGAAGAAAGAAAGAAAAGAAAGAAAGAAAGAAAGAAAGAAAGAAAGAAAGAAAGAAAGAAAGAAAGAAAGAAAGAAAGAAAGAAGGAAGGAAGGAAGGAAGGAAGGAAGGAAGGAAGGAAGGAAGGAAGGAAGGAAAGAAAGAAAGAAAGAAAGAAAGAAAGAAAGAAAGAAAGAAAGAAAGAAAGAAAGAAAGGAAGAAGGAAGGAAGGAAGGAAGGAAGGAAAGAAAGAAAGAAAGAAAGAAAGAAAG
>PVJI01033323.1:0-11367 GCA_004026765.1 Micronycteris hirsuta
GACTCCGCCAAAAAACTACTCGATCTAATAATTGAATTTGGCAAAACAGCAGGATATAAAGTCAATATCCAGAAATCAAAGGCACTTTTGTATACCAACAGTGAAACAGCAGAAACAGAAATCAGGAAAAAAATCCCATTTGATATAGCAACAAAAAAAATAAAATACCTGGGAATAAACCTAACCAAGGAGATAAAAGTCCTGTACTCAGAAAACTACACAACACTGAAGAGAGAAATCATGGAAGACATAAACAAATGGAAACATACACCATGCTCATGGATTGGAAGAATCAACATCATCAAAATGTCCATACTCCCCAAAGCAGTATATAGATTCAATGCAATCCCTATCAAAGTACCAATGATATATTTCACGGATATAGAACAAACACTTTAAAAATTTATATGGAACTATAAACGACCCTGAATATCAGTTGCAAGTTTGAGAAAGAAGAGCAAAGCAGGAGGGATCACAATTCCTGATATCAAACTATATTGCAAGGCCACTGTAATCAAAACAGCTTGGTACTGGCATAAAAACAGACAGATAGACCAATGGAACGGAATAGAGAGCCCAGAAATAAACCCGAGTCTCTACGGGCAATTAATCTTCGACAAAGGGGGCAGAAGCATAAAATGGAATAAAAATAGCCTCTTCAACAAATGGTGTTGGGAAATCTGGAGAGCCACATGCAAAAAAATGAAACTTGAGCACCAACTTACACCATACACAAAAATAAATTCAAGGTGGATAAAAGACTTAAATGTAAGTCGTGACACCATAAAGGTGCTAGAGGAAAACATCAGTAGGAGATCTCAGACATTCCACGTAGCAACATCTTCAATGATATGTCCCCTAGAGCTAGGGACATAAAGGAAAGAATAAACAAATGGGACCTTATCAAAATAATGAGCTTCTTTGGGGCTAAAGAAAATAGTATTAAAATAAAAAGAGAACCAATGATATAGGAAAACATAGTTGATAATGATACCTCAGACAAGGGTTTGATCTCCAAAATATACAAAGAACTCATACGACTCCATTCCAGGAAGACCAAAAAAAAACCAACAATTAAAAAATGGGCAAAAGACATGAACAGACACTTCTCGAAAAAGGACATAAAGAGGGCCCAGATTCATATGAAAAGATGCTCAACATCATTAGCCATCGGAGAGATTCAAATTAAAAGCACAATGAGATACCACCTCACACCAGTCAGAATGGCCATCATCAACAAAGCAACAGATAACTGTTGGAGGGGATGTGGAGAAAAGGGAACCCTACTGCCGTTGGTGGGAATGCAGACTGGTGCAGCCATTGTGGAAAACAGTATGGAACTTCCTCATAAAAATGAAAATGGAACTGCCTTTCAACCCAGCAATTCCAGTACTGGGATTATACCCTAAGAATCCTGAAAAACCAGTGGAAAAGAACCTTTGCACTCCAATGTTCATAGCAGCACAATTCACGATAGCCAAGTGCTGGAAACAACCTAAGTGTCCATCTACAAATGAATGGATCAAGAAACTATGGTACATTTACACAATGGAATTCTACGCAGCAGAAAGGAAGAAGGAGCTTATACCCTTTGCAACAGCATGAATGGAACTGGAGAGCATTATGCTAAGTGAAGTAAGCCAGGCAGTGAGGGACAAATACCATATGATCTCACCTTTAACCAGAACATAATCAAGAAAAGCAGAAAGCAAGCAAAACATAACCAGAAACATTGAAATTAAGAACACTCTAACAATAGACAGGAGGGAGGGGGTAGGGGACAATGGGAAGAAGGATTTTCAGGAATCACTGTAGAGGACACATGGACTGAACTAGGGGAGGAGGGAGGCTGCAGGAGAGGTGGGGCTGGAAGGGAAGGGAGGAGGGGATGGGAGAGGATGCAAATAACTGTAATTGAACAAAAAAATTAAAATTAAAAAAAAACACAAAAAATAGAAGCTTGGAACTTCCAACCCAGCTTACCAGCCAAAGCGCTGGCCCCTTCTCCTCCCGGAGGCAGAGAAAGACAATACCCGGTGCGAGCGAGGCGCGGTCGGCAAGAGGAGAGAGGCAGTGGCTTGAGAGGTTGGGCCACATGGAGTTTGCGCAAGGCAGGGGAAAAAAGCTCCCCAGGGCGGAGGGAGACGCCATGGCACACCTTCGGAAAACAGCCCTCTCTGCGGTGGCGGGAGATCCCTTGAATCACTGCCAGGTCATGCGTCCCTGGACCATGGCAAGGGGTAGGGGAGGGGTAGAGAATAAGAACAACAGGCAAAGGAAGGGAGCAATAACTTGGAATTCCACTCACCCTGACTCCATAGAAAATTTCATGCATGATACTCCTTAAGTAGCCCAGTGAAGATCTTGGCTCAGGGGAGAAGGCTTGGAATCACTGCTGTTCTAACCCAGTGCGAAAAAGGGGTGCACGCCTGCTATCTATGGTGCAGGGAAGCTGGCATCTCCGCCGGCACTTCCCGTTTGGGTCAAACAGCAGAAAAAATCTCACTCCATAGTTTAACAGAAGCCCTGCCTGCCAATAAGGACAGCGGCTAGGTGCTCCCGCAGTGGGGTTAGGGCAGACTCCCTCGTCCCAGAGCAGCTGTTTTTCCAAAGAGGAGGAACAGCTCTGAGGGAACTAGCGGCAGGCTTAGGCAAAGAGCATGGCAGGTAAGGCCCAGCTAATCTGCCGTTTATCAGCAGGAGCCCGGCCCCTTCCTCCTCCCGAAGGCAGAGAAAGACCATGCCCTGCTCGGTTTGCCCTGCGTGGCTTGCCCGGCCCAGCACGGGGGAAGGGCAGAGAGAGCTGGCCGCAAACGGCTCCACAAAGCAGCAGTGGGGGCGGGGCATCTTAACCCAGCACGTGCCCGACCCCCACCCCCTACAAGTGGAATGGCCACTGAAACCGAAGACTACCACAGCCTGGAGGCCCTATCTGGTGACGTCACAAGGACGCGCCTGCCAGAAAGCTAAAGAAGAAACCCAGTGTCAGGTTTATCTCCCTGGCGACTTGGAAAAACAGGCCAGAGTTAAAAGCTGCTGTTACTACCTAACCTAATGAATAAAAACAGCGATTAGATCTTTAAAAATGCTTAAAAATTTACAACATAGAAACGAAAGTTTTGCAGGGAGTCAAAAACCACAGCCTTGAAGCCTCATAAAAGATTGCCTTATTATCTTCAGTTAAGACTAAGTTTAATTTTAGTTAAAATATCCAATAAAAACAATCAGGCTTTCCCCATGTCTCAGAATGCACCCTGATCTCTACATTTAACCCCAGAAAATCGTAACCTTAGGTACTTTAAAAAATAAATATTACTGTTTATTTTTAAGTGATTATTAATCTAAACTAAAGTTTTAAAAATTGTAGTTGTTTGGAATTATTGGGACAATGTTTTAACCTAATTCAGCTTCTTGAAAATACTAAATATTTTCCTAATATAGGGATTTTCTGCATTTAATTAAAAATATGTTAGGTAAAAATTAGAATGAATTAGAAGTAGCAAAAAATAACATTCTAAAGCTACCATTTATTAAAATTAAGGCTAATTATTTCTATAAAATTCAAGTAAAATATTAAAAAAGCATATAGCAGGTAAATGAAACCTGCATTACTAAACAACTGTGTGCTGTCTTAATACTGCATAATTATAAAAATGTAATCACATAGTAGCCATATACTTTTATATTAATATTTTCCTATAATACTCTAAATATTAAATATAAATAATACTATGTATAATATTTTATATATATGTTACTTCATATATTAAATATATATGAATAAACCTTATATATGTTACTTCAAATATTAAAATCATGAAATCATAGTGTTATAGCTACAATACCTTGTAGCAAAAATGTAAATTGTATGTGTTGTAAGAAAGGTCAAGTAAGTTATGAATAGTCAATGAAGAAAGAATTAAGAAAGTAGTGAAAGGAAAGAAAGTATGAAATTGTAAGGAAAGGAAGGAAGAAGGAATGAAGGAAAAAGTTGGACAGAGATTGTACCATGTAGTATGAAATGAGATTGGGGAGGAGAAGGCTTAACGGATGTCCAAGTTAGAAAGAAAAGGTTTGTCTAATCATCCCGTCAACCACTCAGAATTGTCTTTTGGTAAAAAGCTCAGGGCTGAAAGTGTGAAGTGTGAATGGTGCCTTCCTGAATACCCAGTGTAACAGATAGGAATAGTTTCTAAAAAATCATATTATTTATTTTGAAATGTGAGATATCTATAATAAACTGGTACTCCTTTATAAAATTGAGTTTAAAAATACTGGTTTGTGTAAATTTTGTCTTTGTTTCGAAACATTTTCACTAGACCTCTGGCAAGAGGAATAAAATCTAATGTTATTCTCTGTTGCTTGTAATCTAATTCCACAGTCTACTCCAAATGGTCAGTTACAACCATTATTCTTAAAAAGCTCAAAAAGAATGTATCTTTTTCCAATCTAATTCCTCCTTGTGCCAAAGCTGTGACCTTTTTTATTATAAAAATGAAATATAAGTGTACAGTATTCCGGAAAAAACTAGCCATTTTTTGCAGAAAACAAAACACCAACTTTTAACTCAGTTGTTGGGAAAACTGGCTACCTCCCCAGAAAAAATTAACCATAGTCACAGAAGGCCCTTGGCAAGTCATGTTTCACCGGAGGAATATGTTAGGTCCTAAAAACAATTCAAAAATTATGAAAGCCTAGGACTTTCAGCCAGGCATTTAGCTAATTGTCAGAAGTTTGCTTTTAATCTTCCATCAGAAATTCTTAAGCAACCATATCAGTAATAACAGTAAAAATTTCTGCCTCAAAGAATAAAAAGAGGCCCCATGTTATATCAAATATTTATTGATATAGCCTTGTCCTCAATCAGAAAAAATAATCCAGACGTTTATGTTACCCACTGTGTAAATGATGTTTTGTTGGCTCACCAAGGTCAGGGTTATTTACAAATAGTTTTAATTAAGGTTTATAAAAATATAATTCTACATCTCTTTCAAGCCTTTTTCCTATTTACTTGCAAGACAGTAAAAAAGGCCAGGTGTAGGTTTAATTTGGGGGGAAAGGGTATCTCTATGTTTTTTCCACAGAATGCACAAATCCCCCACCACTCAATTTTATATTCCAAGATGCTTAGCCCCCTGTCTGCCCCAGGAAGCCACTGGCAGCCTGTCTCCAGTCTCCCAGCGGCATCCCAACCTCTGGAGGACAAAACCCCATGGACTCAACACCTCCTGCATCTCCACTCACCACTAGTCCCCCTACTTTGGGTCGGGTAACAACACTCACCAGCCAGATATTTATTACCCTATTTACTGTCTTTGAGGAAATCTTATCAACTTATAGCTTGTTCTATTTAACTAATAAAAGGGTATTCTCTGGCAATCAGGGTGCCAGATTCCAGCCAATAACAATACTACTATCTCAATATTCTCCCTATACTGTCTATAATTCTCTATAATTTTAATAGGTATGATATACAAGACTTCATACAATATAAACTTCAAATTTATTCATATAATTTTACAGTTAAAGATTTAGGAATTAATCTGATATTATAATTTAATTATTAATCTGCTCCTCAAAAATATCTTTTGAGGAAAAACCCAAAACTTAAGTAGAGAATATAGTTAATATAGCATATAAAGGTATTTTCTAAAATATCATACAATTTATTCATTATGATTTTTAAGACATATTATGTTAATCATAGACCAGGTTACAAAAATCTTGTTTATATCCCAAATTTATACAGAATAATATCTATGATATTATTCAATAGATATATAAATCTGATATCTGCTCACCAACTTTGCCAGGGCTGAAGTGTTTTTTAATAAATAAAAATAAAACATAGACACGGGTCTTATATGCAAAACTGATCACTTTGCATAAAACACCCAGGTTCTTAAAATCTATAACTAATCTCTCAAGAAAAACTGGCCAATTTTCAGAGAGAATCAATTATATATATATATATATTACTAAAGCCCTTGGCATTTATTCATCTTCAACCAAAATTCTGTACAAACTTTAAACCCTGTTTAATATAAGAAAAAAGGGGGAGAAGGTCAGAATATCTCCCCCAAAGATTTAAACACGACTTTTTTACAATTTAAAAATTTTTTTGATTCACAATATTAGTTCAAGCAATCACCCCATACAATTCAAGTCCCTAGGCCCACACCTAGCTAGGAATAGAAGGGTCTGTTTCTGTTTTTTCCACAGAAAAATCTCCAAAACTGCTGACAAGAAAAGCAAAGCCATGTGACAGAAGAAAGACTTCCCTGGTGGCAACCTAATTTCTCATCATCAAAAGGGAATCTACTAATCCAGAATTCTCCAAGCTACACATCAAATATCTTTGAAGAAATTCTCTACCAATCTAAAAGGACAATTTAATAGATTGCATTTAAAGTTGCTTTAACAAAAGGAGGTATCAAAAAGCCCTCCGTGACTATTTCAACTGACTTCACCCTAAGACTTGGTTTAATAATTTTAATCTGAAAATATGGGTCTTCATAGCCACTAATTGTTTACTAATTATGTTTATAATCTGTATGCTTCGCTACATATATAAATTATTCTCCCAAGGTTGTGAAAGGGACCAGCAAGTAGCAAATCTTATTAAGTCAATCCAGCTTCTAAATTCTTGTAAGAAAAACAAGGGGAGATATAAAAATTCTTTTCACATGCATGAAGAATCATAGCCCCGGGAAATCACGTGTGTCTGAGCCCAGCTCCGTGTGATTCCTGTGTGGGCTGGCATAATCCATGCCTGTAAAAGAGAATTTCTTAAGAAAAGAGGGGGAGATGTGGGGATTCTTTCCACATGCGTGTAAACACGCAGTCCTGAGAATCTACGCGTTTTGAGCACAGCTCCACGTGATTCCCATGTGGACAAGTGTGAATCATGTCTGTGGAATAGGAATTCTCTAATAGGAATTTGGCAAAAATGTATCTTAAGAGATTCTGGCTTGCTAAGCCCTGTTTAATATATTTTCCTGGCCCTGTCTGCCACGGACCTGAATTTACATCCTAATGCTCTGCTAATGAGTAAACCTATCCCTGTTCTGCTTAATCCCATGAATAATCAATCCAATGTAAATGTGTCCCAAAAACTTTAATAAAAACCCTGGCTGAGCTACCCACGAGGCCTTTTCCTGAGATGGAGGAATTGGTCCCATGGCTCCGGACACTCTTTCCCCACGTGTCTCGGTATGAAATTCTTTCATGCATCGAGTTGCGGTCACCCACGGGTTTCGGCAGGGACGAAATCCCCACGACATTGTTCTGTTCTTTCATTTGGGCCATATTTCTTAGTCTCAGTGCTCCTGTTACATAGTAAGTGGTGGAGCCTTAGATATTCACCAGGGCAGGGCAACCCACATTGTTGCCTTGTGGCATTGTATGTGGGAGAGGGGTATGAGAGAGAACAATGTCACTCACTCAGCTCTCAGATGACTTGTGGTCACATCCCCCACTACCCACAAGCAAATCGGGCCCTTCTGGTGCTGATTCTTAAGTGGGTGGATTTATATACATTCTAGTACCCTGTGGGTCTCTCCAACAAAATCTCTTGTCGGGCTGGCAGTTTCTCCCATTGCCGGAACCCCCACAGATTTTCTCGGTCATAGGTTTTGAGGCTTTATTTCCCCATGCTGGACCCCTGGTTTGCATGGTCTATCTCACTCCCTAGTTGTTCCTCCTGGTTTATCTGCATGCAAATGTGGGATTGCCTGCTCCACCAGCTGCTGCCTTGCCATGAGTCTTCTCTGCCCCAGCTGCCCATCTCTGTCCTTCAGACCAGTCTGGATGAATGTTTCTTCTTCAAATCCTTGATTGTCAGGCACACAGTTTGATTTTTTGTCAGTTCTTGTCATTTTCCGTTTTTAAATTTGTTGCTGTCCTTCTTTTGGTTGTGCAAAGAGGCAAAGTGTAACTACCTACTCCTCCATCTTGGCCAGAAGAGATAATAATTTTCTTTTGTAGCACTGCTTGACCCCAGTATAAATTAGGGGATGGAGAGATATGGCCTGAGAACAGGATCAAGGACTATAATAGCATGCTATAGTTAGATTTATTCTGCCGGAGGGAAGGCAAATGATCTGAAATTCCTTATATGAAGTCCTTTATGGCTCTATACCAAGATCCCTCATTTTGACCCAGCCCCATTCTGACAGAACTTATGGACCCAAGTGTTGATCAGTTAGAAAATGCCCTCCTTAGTTCTCCACCTGTCTCTCAGGGGGAATTAATGGGATCCTGAAGTTTGGGAGCCTCTGCCCCTACCTAAGAAGGATCAATCTCTCCACCACCCTACTCTATAGACTACCCAAAGCCACTAGCTGAGGAAAAACTCAGCCCAGCAGGACATACTAGGAGTGGCACTTTTTATCTCCCTACCACTTGTACACTCCTATCTTTGAGGGAGGTAGCAGATGCTGGAGGCACTAGAAGGGTACAAGTGCCCTTCTCTGTAACTGATTTACAGCAATGTAAAGACAGGTTGGGGAGTTTTTAGGAGGACCCTTTGCATTTCATTAGTAATTTCCAGACTTTTACTTTACTATGTCATGGAGAGATTTGTACATAATTCTGACCACCTGCTGTTCCCCAGGTGAGAAACAGTGGATCTGGGAAAAGGTCCATAAACATGCAGACCAGTTGCATACTCAGAACCTCAGCACTAACCAGCCTGTTGCTGAAGCTATCCCAGACCAGGATCTTTACTGGGGATATAATACTCAGGCAGGGCTCCAGAGTAGAAATGCAATGATAGATTGTCTACTGGCAGGAATGAGAAACTGCATCAAGAAACCTGTGAATTATGAAAAGATTAGGGAAATCAACCAGGGCAAGGAAGAAAACCTACTTCTCTTCAGAAACAGACTAGTAGAAGCCTTCCAAAAATATATGAACTTCGATCCATTCTCCCCAGAGGGCCAAATCTTGATAGGACAGCATTTTATAAGCCACTCTGTCCCTGATATTTATAGGAAGCTTCAGAAATTATAAATGGGTCCACAGCACACCACCCGCCCCCCAAGACCAGCACATGGGTATGACATTTTCCTTCTTTAACAATAGGGATTTGGAGGAAAGAAAACAGGGAGAGAAGGAAAGGGATAAGGAAGCTGAGCTCCTGGCTCTAGCCTTTAGTAGTGCTATTGGTGGATACCAGCCCCATCAGGGAGCTCATGGAGGCCTCAAAAGAATCATGGGCAAGAATATCAGACCTGTTATAATTACAAGCACCCCTACACTTGACTGCCTCAAGGACCCTGTCCTCTATCAGTTCTGACCCCTGGCACTGGAAGGTAGACTGCTCCTATTCCCAGAGTGGAAAGGGGTACTCTAGAGGACTGAGGGTGCTTGGAGAACAGGTTGACTCCAGGGCATACTCATATTCCCATCTCTACTGAGGAACCCAGGTAACTTTGGATGTGGAAAGTATGAAAATCAACTTTCTTGTTGATACTGGGACCACTTATTCTGTCCTAACTCTTACTCTATACCTCTTTCCTTCAAATCAGCTAAGATAATGGGGTTCAAAGGAAACCTTAAGATCTATTTCTATACTCTCCCTATTACTTGTCACTTTGAGAGTCAAATATTCAAACACTCTTTTTTGATTGTCCCTCAGTGTCCTATCCCTCTGTTAGGCCAGGACCTTTTAGCATAAATGAGAACCATCCTGTTGTTTCCTGACAAGCACTTGAGTTAAGCAAGGTCATGATGATCAGTAGGAGCCAAACCAGGATGAGATCTCAAGTTTGGTTCTGGGTACAGTAAACCTGTTAGTTTGGGAGTCAGGGATTACAGGAAGGGCAAAGACTACATACATTTACTAGTTGCAATCTCATTAAAGCCCAGGTCAGATTATCCTCACAGGAAGCAGTATCCTATTAAGTGAGAGGCTTTGGAAGGGTTGCAGCCTATCATAACTAAATTTATACAACATGGGCTCATAGTTCCTTGTCAATATCCTTGAAACACTCCCATCTTACTGGTCATAAAACCCACTGGAGAGTATACGCTAGTCCAGGATCTAAGTTTAGTCAATGAAGCGGTAGTCCCTTTACACCCAATAGTAGCTAACCCTTATTTATACCTTGCTCTTGCAGGTCCTGATTATGCTCGGTGGTATTCAGGGTTGGTTTGAAAGATGCCTTCTTTTGCAACCCTTTGCATCCTGACTCTCAGTATTTTTTTGCTTTTGAGTGGACTGATCCAAAGATGATGATACATCAGCAATACATTTTAACTGTATTGCCACAAGGGTTCAGAGATATTCCCCACTTCTTTGCTAGAGTATTAGAAAAGGATCTTAGCTACAATTACAAGGAGGTACAATTTTATGATATGTAAATGATATACTAATCTGCAGCCCCTCCAAGGAGGTTTCCAATCAAAATACAATCCAGACTCAATTTCCTAGCTGAAAGAGGATACCAAGTATCAAAAAAGAAGGCTTAGATTACCCAACAAAAAGTAAATTACTTAGGGTATATTTTGACTCTGAGGTCTAGGTAATTATCACAGGAAAGAATAAAAGCTATTACTGAGTTAACCACCTGCTACAAAAACAGCAGCTTTGCTCCTTTTTAGGAGTGGCAGGATTCTGTAGGATTTGAATGCCCAATTTTGGGCTAATCACCAAACTTTTGTATAAAGCTACTAAGGGGCTAGACACCAAACCCGTTACATGGGAAAAGGAACATGATCAGGTTTTTAATAAAATCAAGCAAGCCCTAGTTGAGGCCTCGGCCTTATATATCCCTAACTTAAACAATCCTTTCTCTATATACATAGCAGAGAAGCAAGTTATGAGCTTTGACCAGTTGCATACTTGTCTAAAAGGCTGGACACTGTAGCAACTAGGTGGCCTCTGTGTCTAAGAGAAGTTGCAGCCACAGCCAAGCTAATTGAGGAAGCTGCTAAATTAAGTATCAGGCAAAAGCTTTAAGTCTTAACTCCACATTAGGTACAAGGAGTATTAGAAATGAAAGAGTCAGGAAGATGGTAACAATGTAAGATGGCACCCAACTGGGACACCTAGCCAAACTTCCAAAGAACAGAGTGCTAACAGCCAACAGAATCCCAGCTGATATGACGTTAAGAAGCCAAAGGCTGCAGAGGACACTTAAAAACGAATGGTAAGGAGATTGTGTAGTGTGGCGGATTCCGGCCCGCAGAATCCGCCGTGGGTGGACTGGAACCTGAAGCGTCAATGAATTTCACACAAAGACACGTTATGAGATGAAAACCGGGGCCACGGGCGTCCTTCCGTATTCTTGGAAGGAAAAGCCGCGCACTAGGCAGAACCGGTATTTTTATTTAGAAAACACAGGAAATAGCAGAAAGGGGGAT
>PVJI01033324.1:0-11367 GCA_004026765.1 Micronycteris hirsuta
TTGTTCAAGTACAGTTGTCTCCATTTTCACCACACCACACCCCCCCGCCCCACCCATCCCCGCCTCCTACTCTCAAACTTACCCTCTTCGGCTTTGTCCATGTGTCCATTATACATATTCCCTGATGACCCTTCCTCTATTCCCCCCCATTATTCCTCTCCCCGCTCCCCTCTGGTTACTGTCAGTTTGTTCTTTATTTCAATGTCTCTGGTTATATTTTGCTTGCTTGCTTGTTTTGTTGATTATGTTCCACTTATAGGTGAGATCATATGGTATTTCTCTTACACTGCCTGTCTTATTTCACTTAGCATAATGCTTTCCAGTTCCATCTATCTGTCACAAAGGGTAGAAAACTGACTAGCTTATTTCACTTAGCATAATAGTCTCCAGGTCTATTCATGCTATTGCAAACAGTAAGAGTTTCTTCTTTTTTATGGCCACATAGTATTCTACTGTGTAAATGTACCACAGCTTTTTTATCCATTCATCTACTGATGTCATTTTTAAAGTAACCATTAAGCCATTAAAAGAACAGAAAATGAATGTATGACAGGTGGAACACTAGAAAGACATATTGCGAATGTAAGGATACAGAAGGATTGAAATAAAGGATGAAAAAAGATATGGCAGCTAGCAATTAAACAATAAAGAAATATTTGGTATAGCTACACTAATAATACCAGACGAAATATAGCTTTGAGGAAAAAAAGCATTATTAGAGACAGTGAGAGTCTTTATATAATAATAAATTATTGAATTATCCTAGACAACTTAACCTCAAAACTAGTAGAGCAAGTGCTGATAGAATGACAAAAATCCACAATCAGAGTGAGATATTTCAATATGCATCTCTTGATAATTGACCAAATAATGACAACTGAAAAATCCAGAAGAAAAGATTTGATCAACATTATCTTGACCTAACAGGCCTCTGTGCCACATGTCCTTGAATCTAAGTAATGGACTGCAAATAATAGAGTGCTATTATTTGATGGGACTCTAAGAAAAAAAAAAATAATGTCCATTGTGACACTGTGAAGTTAGACCGTTTTTCCACACTAACAAAATTCCCTTGTATTTAATTATCTTGTTCTTATGCAGACATCCTTGTCTTTTTCCTGATCTTAATGTGAAAGCTTTTAGTTTTTCCCATTGAGTATGATGTTGGCTGTAGGTCTCTCCTATATGGCCTTTATTATGTTGAGGAATGCTCCCTCTATTCCCTCTTTAATGAGTGTTTTGATCATAAATGGGTGCTGTACCTTATCTAATGGTTTTTCTACATCTATTAATATCATGTGATTTTTAAAAATTTATTTTATTGATTATGCTATTACAGTTGTCCCATTTTCCCCCTCTATTCCCACTTGCTCTGCACTCCCCCATTCCCTGCCCTTTAGTTTTTGTCCATGGGTCATACACATAAGTTCTTTGGCTTCCACATTTCCCATACTATTCTCAACCTTCCCCTGTCTGTTTTCTACCTACCATTTACGCTACCTATTCTCTGTACTTTCTCCTCCTCTCTACCCCTCCCATTTCCCTGTTGATATCCATCCATGACTTATATAAATCCCTTTAACATTTCATATAATAAAGGCTGAATGATGATGAACTCCTTGAACTTGGCCTTATCTGAGAAGCATTTTATCTGCCCTTCCATTCTAAATGAAAGTTTTAGAGTATTCTTGGATGTAGGTCCTTGCCTTTCATGACTTCGTATACTTCTTTCCAACCCCTTCTTGCCTGAAAGGTCTCTTTTGAGAAATCAGCTGACAGTCTTATTGGAACTCCTTTGTAGGTGATTGTCTCCTTTTCTCTTGCTTCTTCTAGGATTCTCTCTTTATTTTTAATCTTGGGTAATGTCATTATGATGTGCCTTGGTGTGTTCCTCTTTGGGTCCAACTTCTGTGGGACTCTCTGAGCTTCCTGGACTTCCTGGAAGTCTATTTCCTTCACCAGATTGGGGAAGTTCTCTTTCATTATTTGTTCAAATAAGTTTTCAATCCCTTGGTTTTCCTCTTCTCCTTCTGGTACCCCTATGACCTGGATGTTCAGATGTTTACGGATGTTCCGGAGGTTCCTAAGCCTCTCCTCATTTTTTTAAATTCTTGTTTTTTCATTCCTTTCTGGTTGAATGTTTTTCTCTTCCTTCTGGTCCACACCGTTGATTTGAGTCCCAGTTTCCCTGTACATTTCACTATTGGTTCCCTGTACATTTCTCCTCATTTCTCTTAGCGTATTCTTCATATTTTCATCTAATTTGTGACCAAATTCAACCAATCCTGTGAGCGTCCTGATTACCATTGTTTTGAACTGTGCATCTGATAGGTTGGCTATTTCTTCGTGGCTTAGTTGTATTTTTTCTGGAGTTTAGATCTGCTATTACATTTGGGCCATCCTTCCCTTTCTCTGCACACCGGTTACTTTAAGGAGCGGAGCCTAAGGTGTTCACCATGGCAGGGCAACCCACATGGTTGTGTTGTGATGCTGCCTGTGGGGATGGGGCCTGAGAGAGAACAATGGCACTTGCTCTGCTCTCTGCCGGCTCCCAGTAACCTCGCCTGACACCCACAAGCAAATTGGGCCCCTCTGCGCTAGTTCCCAGGTAGGTGGGCCTGTGCAGATTTGTGTCCCAGTGGTTCTCTCCAATGAACTCTGCCGCAATGCTGGGAGTTCCTCCCGCTGCTGCCTCAACCCCCACAGGTGTTTTCAATAGGTGGTTTGAGGCTTTATTTCTCTGTGTTGGTGGGCTGTGTGGTCTGCTCCACTTCCCAGCTTTTCCTCCCAGTCTATCTGTGCCTGTATGAGGGACCGCCCAGTCCACTTGTCTCAACCCGGTGGGTCCGAGTCGGCCAGCCAAGGGCTTCTCCAGGTGTGCCTGCCGTGGGCCTCTCTGGGCAGCTGCAGCATTGCCCCCACTGCTCCACAAACCGCCATCTCACTGCACATTCTCCGCCCAGCTCTGCCCTGCTTACAGGTCTGGACGAACATGTCTTCTTCAACTTCTTGGTTGTGGGACTTCCAAACAGTTGGATTTTCTGTCAGATCTGGTTGGTTTTTGTTTTCAAACTGATGTTTTCCCTCTTTTGGTTGTGCAAGGAGGCATAGTGTGTCTTCTGACACCTTCATCTTGGCCAGAAGTCCATGAGCATGTGATTTTTGTCTTTCCTTCTGTTTGTGTAATGTATTACATTTATTGATTTGCAAATATTGTACCATCTTGCATCCCTGGGATGAATCCTACTTGATCATGGTGTATGATCTTTTTAATGTATTGCTGGATGTGCTTTGCCAATATTTTGTTGAGGATTTTAGCGTCTATGTTCATCAGCGATTTTGGCCTGAAGTTTTCTTTCTTTGTAATGTCTTTATCTGGTTTGGGATTAGAATGATGCTGGCTTCATAAAAAGAGTTTGAGAGTCTTCCCTCTTCCTGGGTTTTTTTGAATAATCTTGAAGGATAGGGGTTCGCTCTTCCTTAAATGCTTTGTAGAATTCCCCTGTGAAACCATCAAGTCCAGGGCTTTTGTGTGTTGGGAGTTTTTTTTATTACTGCTTCAATTTTGTAGGCTGTTATTGGTCTGTTCAGGCTTTCTCCTTCTTTATTCAGTTTTGGAGGATTATATTTTTCTAGAAATTTTTCCATTTCCCCTTGGTTTTCAAATTCTTGGCATATAGTTCTTTATAGTAATTTCTTATAATCCTTTGTATTTCTGTGGTATCAGTTGTATTCTCTCCTCTTTCATTTCTGATTATGTTTATTTGGGTCCTCCCTCTTTTTTTCTTGATGAGTCTCCTTAAAAGCTTGTTAATTTTGTTTATGTTTCCAATGAGCAAGCTTCTCGATTTATTGATCCTTAGAATTGTGCTTTTAGTCTATATGTTGTTTAATTCTGCTCTGATCTTGGTTATTTCCTTCCTTCTACTTGCTCTGGGCTGTCTTTTTTGTTGTCCCTCCAGTTCTTGTAGGTGTAGGGTTAGGTTGTTTGTTTGAAATTTTTCTATCTGTTTTAGGTAGGCCTGTATCGCTACGAACTTCCCTCTCAAGACTGCCTTTACTGTGTCCCATAAGTTTTGGATTGTTGTGAGTACATTTTCATTTGTTTTGAGAAACGTTTTGATTTCTTCCTTGACCCCATTCCTGACCCATTCATTGTTTTATAGCATGCTATTCAATCTCCATGAATTTGAGTGTTTTTGAGTTTTTTCCTTGAGGTTGGTTTCTTTCTTCTGTCCCTAGTGGTCAGAGAAAATGCTTGATATTATTTCAATTTTTTTGAATTTGTTGAGGCTTGTTTTGTGTCCTATCATGTGGTCTATCTTTGGAAATGTTCCATGTGCATTTGAAAAGAATGTGTATTTTGCTTCTTTGGGATGAAAGGCTCTATATATGTCAGTTAAGTCCATTTGATCTAGGGCATTGTTCAATGCCACAATATCTTTGTCGATATTTTGTTTGGAAGATCTATCCATTTTTGACAGTGGGGTGTTGAAATCCCGTAGTATAATTGTGTTGCTGTCCATATCTTTCTTGAAGTCCTCCAAGATTTTCCTTATGTATTTGGGTGCTTCTATGTTGAGAGCATATATATTTACAATGTTTATGTCTTCTTGATGGATTCTTTCCTTGAGTATTATGAAGTGACCTTTTGGGTCTCTCTTTATGGCTCTTGTTTTGAAGTCTATTTTGTCTGTTATGAATATTGCTACTCTGGCTTTCTTTTTTCCTGTCCATTTGCTTGGAATATTTGTTTCCAGCCCTTCACTTTCAGTCTGTGTAGGTCTTTTGTCCTGAGGTGGGTCTTTTGTAGGCAGCATATGTGTGGGTCATGCTTTCTTATCCATTTAGCTATTCTATGTCTTTTGATTGGAACATTTACATTTAAGGTTACTATTGATAGGTACTTATTTATTGCCATTTTTTCATACCTGTGTTACTCTCTCTCTCTCACTCTTTTTCTTCCTTATCTTAAAGCAGCCCCTTTAGCATCTTTTGCAGAGCTGGTTTGGAGGAGATGTATTCTTTTAGCCTTGTTTTGTCTGGGGAACTCCTTATTTTACCTTCCATTTTAACTGAGAACCTTGCTGGGTACAGTAGTCTTGTTTTCAGGCCTTTCGTTTTCATTACTTGGAATATTTCTTGCCATTCTCTTCCAGCCTGGAGTGTTTCCATTGAGAAGTCATCTGCTAGTCTTATCGGGGCTCTATTATTTGTTACTTCCTGTTTCTCCCTTGCTGCCTTTAAGATTCTCTCTTTGTCTTGGAATTTTGCTATTTTTAATTATAATGTGTCTTGAAGTGGGCCTCTTTGGGTTCCTCTTGATTGGAACTCTCTGTGTTTCTTGGATTTGTGTGACGTTTTCTCTCATCAAATTAGGGAAGTTTTCCATCATTACTTTTTCAAACAGGTTTTCTATCCCTTGTTCTTTTTCTTCTACTTCTGGTATCCCTATGATATGGATATATTATTATGTTTCATGTTGTCTTGCAATTCCCTTAATACCTCTTCATTCTTTCTGATTCTCTTTTCCTTTTCTTGTTCTATCTGGGTGTTTTTTTCTACCTTGTCCTCCAGCTTGCTGATTGGATCCTCTGCTTCATCCAGCCTGCTTATAACTCCTTCCAGTGTGTTTTTTATTTCAGAGATTTTGTTGTTCCTTTCTTCCTGTTATTTTTTTATAGTTTCTACTTCCTTTTTCATACTGTTGTAGTTCTCATTCAGTTCCATGTTGTTTTCTGTGAGTTCCTTGAGCATCTTTATAACCATTATTTTGAAATCTATATCTGATAGTTTGGTTACCTTCATTTCATTTAGCTCTTTTAGTGGGGAGCCTTCTATGTCTGTTGATTGCACGTTCTTTTTTTGTTCCCAGTTTAGGTGACTCTTTTTGTTTTTTTCTGGGCTTCCTGAGGTTTTGCTTTGCTAGCTGTCTTTGTAGGGTGAACTTCTATGGTAGGAATTCTATGGAGTTCAGTGGCATGGTTCCTTTGATCACCTTGTTTGGATGCTCTAGGTTTGCCCTTACTTCTGTTTGTGTGGGCTCGCTTGTTGTACTTGGGTTTTTACCTTTTGGTGGTTCCTTTGTCAGTGGCTTCTCTCCTCCAGCAGGTATACTGATTGATGTTTGCATCTCCCACCTATTCTTGTATGTGATCAGTAGCAGGGAGTAAGCAAAATGGATTAAGACAGCGGGAGTGTATTTTATGGGATTTAAAGTACCAGCAAGTAGGGAAGAGATAGGAGATCCTTAGGATAAGTATAGCATTAACTGTGATATTTCACCCAACTAGCCACTTTTACAAAAGATGAAAGAGAGATAAGACTCTTGTTAGAGGGAAGGAGGATTGTGAGCTGAATCCAGAAAACAGAGTGCTTGTACAAGGTTAGGTGATGAAATATAGTGAGAGTAAAGGATAGAAAGTAGGTGTAGTGTGCAAGAGAGTAGAATTAACCACAATAATAATAATGCTCAGGAATAGAGTGAAGTGAGCTAAGATCAGGGAGGGTTGCTGTGTGGTATGTACAATTGTATGGAACAACAATTATTTACAATATTACTGGAACATCAATAATATGACAAGAAATATATGATTTCGATAACCAGAATAGAAAGTACACAGTCAAGAGTAGTATGTTATTGGTACAAGAGTGAAGTGAAAGAAGGAAAATTAAAATACAATAAAGAGAGAATAAGGAAAACCAGTCAAACAATGCAATTAAACAGAGAAATAAAATGAGGAAAACTAAACACAAGGAAGAGAAATAAAAAAGGGTAATAAAATAAAAATAGGAAAAATAATGAAAAATAGTAATAGATATAAATCAAATGCCAGTTCTATGGGATAACAAAGTGACATTTATCTCAGTTTCTCAATTTTGGGTGTTAGCCTTGTGCTCCCCCTTTGGATCTGTCTCTGGACCTTTCATAAGTCCATGTTTTATTGTCTCCCTTGGGGGAGGAAAAAAAAGGAAAAAAAAAAAGAGAGAGGAAAGAAAGAAAAAAATAATCCTCCTGCTGACTTTAAACCCACTGAGCCAGTTCTGCTGGTCGCCAGAGGAAGAGGTGAGCTGTGCTTTGCTCTTTTCCCTTTCTATGGTTTTGCAGGATGTGGACCAGGTGTGGGCCACAATTTTCACAGTTGTCCAGCCTCAAGCCCAGGTCCTCAGTAAGCTGCTAGGCTCAAATCAACCACTCTGTCTCTGGGTGCACAGTGGGAGTCAAGCCCAGGTGCATGGCTTAGATCACCCAGTCAGTCTCTGGGCATGCAACATGGGTCAGGCCCGGGCACACAGCTCAAATCACCTTGGGGTCAAGTCAGCTGCTGCTCGCGTGTTCTTTACAAAGCAGCTGCCCACCATTCTTAACAGGCACACAGCATTTCACATAGCCCAACTTTCCAACAAGTCTGAAGAATATCCAGATCAAGGTCTGACATGGCCCAACTCTTCTCCCTAGGTGGTTCTCGGCACCCTAGTTTCTCTGGTAATGACCTAGGTGGTGTCCACAGTCCCAGCAGATATGTACCACCTCTGTGTGTCTCCCACTTTGTCTCTGTTCCCTCCAGCGACTTCCAGCATCCAGGTCCCTCCTGGTGCCGGGCTGCCTTCCCTGCTCTGGTAGAGGAGGGAGCTGGTGCTCTAAGTCTCCTCCCCATATCCTGTGGCAGGCACCAGGAGGGGGCCGCAGCAGCCCTGATCTCTGCACAGATCCCAGGGACCTTACTGTCCCAGCGCAATCTCCTCACCGTCTGTTTTTCTATGTCCTCTACACTTTTTGGCCTCCAAATTTCATATAAGCTGGGATTCTGTTTGTTATTCACTCTGTTCCTCAGAAGATCGGCTAGGTGTTCCAGCTGGGCACAGGGAGAACTGGACTTCGCTCCTACCTGCCTTGCTGCCATCTTGCTCCTCCCGTAATACTTTTTTTAAAAAACAAGTTAAACAAAACAAAAATAAACAAATAGGGCTACTTCAAACTAAAAAGTTTTTCAACAGTGAAGAAAACCAAGAACAAAACAAAAAGACCACCTTCTGAATAGGAGATGATATTCACCAATGATACATCCAATAATGGGTTAATACCTAAAATACAGGGGTGGGCAAAAGTAGGTTTACAGCTGTAACACAAATAAATAAAACAATAATTAATAAATATAAAAATAAATTGTGTTTTACATACTCACAACTGTAAACCTGCTTTTGCCCACCCCTGTATATAAGGAACTCATACGACTTAATATCAAAAAAAAAATCTGATAAAAAAATAGGTAGAGGACCTGAATAAACATTTTCAAAAGGACATAGGGATGGTTAATAGCCACATGAAATGATACTCAACGTCACTAAAATCATCAAAGAGATGTAACTTTAAACTTCAATGAGACATTACCTCACATCTGTCATATGGCTATAAACAACAAATCAACACACAATTATTAAAAAGGATGTGGAGAAAAGGGAACCCTTATGCATGTTGCTAGGATTGTAAATTGTTACAGCCACTATGGAAAACAGCATGGAAGTTCCTCAAGAAATTGAAAATAGAACTGCTATATGACCCAGCAATTCCACTTCTGAGTATTTATTGAAGAAATCCAAAACACTAATTCAAAAAGATATATGTACCCCTTTGTTTACTGCAGCATTATTTACAGTAGCCAAGATATGAAGCAACCTAAGTATCCATAGAGAAATGATTGGATAAAGAAAAGGTGGTACATATATACAATGGAATATTACTTGGCCATGAAAAAGAGTGAAATCTTGCCACTTGCAACAACATGGTTGGACCTAGAAAGTATAATGGTAAGTGAAATAAGTCAGAGAGAGAAAGGTAAATACCATATGAATTTTAGTTATATTTGGAATCTAAAAAACAAAATAAAGGAACTAAAAATACAGAAACAAACTCATAGATGCAGTAAATAAATTGATGATTGCCCCTGATAAGACAGGGGTGTTGGAGGATAGGATTAAGAAATACAAATTTTGAATTATAAAACAGTCACAAGGATGTAAAGTACAGCATTGGAAATATAGTCAATGATGTTGTAATGATTATATATGATGTCAGATGGACACTAGGCTTATTGGGGTGATCACTTCATCAGTTGTATCAATATCTAATCATTAGGTTATACACCTAAAACTAATATACTATTGAATGTCAACTGTAATTGAAAAAATTCTTAAATGGAAAAAAAGAATGCTTCTTCTAAGTGTTCTTTTTCTGAGGTAAGAATCTTGAGGGATAACGTCAACAGTGTCTGGCAATACAGTAGTTGATTGATTACTTTTTCATGAACAGATTGCCACCACCCTGGAGGCTACAGTTTTTTTCTCCAAAAGCATAATTTTTAAAATATTAATGTAAAACTGTATTTCTCATCTTTGCAAATCCTCATATTTTTTCTCTAAAATATCATTCTTATTTTCGAGGGATGTCTATCCTATCAGCCAAGGTTTAACAGAGAAAAGAGCCAGTCCTTCCGAAAGCTTTCATCCTGCGGGATGGCCCGTGACATGACCCCTCTGCCTCAGAGAACAGGTGGCTGCCTGGCCAACAGCCACAAGGAGTGGGGAAAAGAGCCTGTATCTGGAGTCCCAACCTTCTCCAGGTCCCTGTGTTTATCACAACCCTGTAGCATTTGCACACACCACCACAGCTCCCTCCTTGCTGCCACTGCGCCCTCTCTAACCCTATAAGTAACACCCAGGCTGAAGACAGGGTGCGGTCTCTCTCACACCGATCTGCCACCATTGGTGCACGCTCCTTCCTGTAATGTGAATAAATGGCATGTCCACATCTGTAGAGAAAAAACACATCCCCAGGTGTTTTCCATCCCCACCCACCCCAGAATATCACAAACACTGAAGCACCTCCCCAGCTTGGATCTCCTGTGTGACAACTGGCTTCATGAACAGGACATTCTGGAAACTACCCCTGTTGAGTGGACCCAGTGCACTAACATGCTGAGTCAGGGAGCCCCCAGGGGAATCCAGGGAATAGTGGGGGGATCCTGAGAACGGAAGGGGAATCCTGAGAATGGAAGGGGAATCCCAGAGAAGTCATTGGGAGGAACCACAAGATGGTACACCACTATTGGGGGGACACCCCCAACACTCTTGTGCACCTTGGAGAACTTTTAAAGGCAGCAGAGGACCTACCTTGGGTAAAGGAAGAAGCCACTGAAGCAAAAGCAAGGCAGTTAAAGAGAAAGCAAGTAAGTTAGAAAAATGAGGAGATAAGATTCTAAGTCCCTCCTTCAAATTTTGTCTTTGCTTTAAATTTTATCCTTGTCTCTGTTTTGAAAGGAACTGCTCAGTCTTGATCTCAAATGCTTTTGCTAAAGGTCTAGTAAAAGGGAAAAAATCTCTAATGTGTAAGCATTCATGTAGCTACATCATACTGATTCTACTCAGAAAGGATTTAAGTTGATAGTTTAAAAGGAAAAATATTTCACTCCCCTCTCAGGCAGTAAAGCTCAGGAAGAACAAGGGAAAAATGAGTCTTTTAAATACCCTGAATTCTCCTTCTGGAGGCCCAGGAGCTGCAGTCCTGGGAACAGGCCGAGGGCTAATATCTCCCTGCCTCTTCTTCAGCCTCTGCAAAAGTGGTCAAGGACACTAGATAATGGAACAGTTTACTTTTGAGCACACTAAAGGAATGCAGTAATCACCAAGAATAAAAAATGTAAGTGTATTTGCCAATGGAAAAAAAAGACTTTCTGAAAATTATGAAGTATATTCATAAATTTGTCAATCTAAAGAATGCTGATTACTTACTTTTAATTGTCACAAAAATTGGAGATTCTAATTAAGTTGGGAAAGAACATATGGTTTTGGTAATAAAAGATGTAAATTATGGCAGTATATTTTGAAGGAAATAGAATTAAAAGTAAATTGCTCTAATTTCTGGATGCGTTCAAAGTGCAAACTAAAAGGGACTAGGAAAATTGCAGAGGGTCTGTGGAAGCTGAAGAAGGATTGCGTAGAGGGAAGAAGCAAAAAGACAAGCAAAGGAGAAAATCTTGTGCTTTCTCTATACGAATTAGTAATTCAGATTATATGTATAGTCTTTATGTGTTCAGTCTTCCTGTGTACGGTCTTTATATGTCACGTGTTCATCCATGTATTTCATGTGGTGTGTTTTCTGTCTCTGGATCGCATAACTAGGGTGTAATATTTTATTGCCTAAAGAAAGTGCAGTTACATAAATTAAGCAGGATCCTGCAGTCTGGACAATTTATTTGATGTGAAAACTGTTTTAAGTTTAATTAATGTCCTTTAAAGTTATTACCATAAAAATGTTGTTTCACAAAAATTTTATGTTACACTGTTTTGGTTAAGTTTGTTTGACATCCT
>PVJI01033325.1:0-11366 GCA_004026765.1 Micronycteris hirsuta
CTATTGTTAGACTGTTCTTAATTTCAATGTCTCTGGTTATGTTTTGCTTGCTTTCTGTTTTTGTTGATTATGATCCAGTTAAAGGTGAGATCATATGGTATTTGTCCCTCACTGCCTGGCTTACTTCACTTAGCATAATGCTCTCCAGTTTCATCCATGCTGTTGCAAAGGGTATAAGCTCCTTCTTCCTTTCTGCTGCGTAGAATTCCATTGTGTAAATGTACCATAGTTTCCAGCCCCTTCTTGCCTGAAAGGTCTCTTGAGAATCAACTGACCGTCTTATGGGAATTCTTTGTAGGTAACTGTCTCCTTTTCTCTTGCTGCTTCTAAGATTCTCTCCTTATTTTTAATCTTGGGTAATGTCATTATGATGTACCTTGCTGTGTTCATCCTTGGGTCCAACTTCTTTGGGACTCTCTGAGCTTCCTGGACTTCCTGGAAGTCTATTTCCTTTTCCAGATTGGGGAAGTTCTCCTCCATTATTTGTTCAAGTAAGTTTTTAATGTGTTGCTCTTCCTCTTCTCCTTCTGGTAACCCTATAATTCAGATGTTAGAACATTTAAAGATGTCCTGGAGGTTCCTAAACCTCTCCTCATTTTTGAATTCTTGTTTCTTCATTCTTTTCTGGTTGAATGCTTTTTTCTTCCTTCTGGTCCACACTGTTGATTTGAGTCCCAGTTTCCTTCCCATCACTATTGGTTCCCTGTACATTTCCCCTTATTTCTCTTGGCGTAGTCTTCATTTTTTTCATCTGCAACCAAATTCAACCAATCCTGTCAGCATCCTGATTACCAGTGTTTTGAACTGTGCATCTGATAGGTTGGCTATGTCTTCGTGGATTAGTTGTATTATTTCTGGAGTTTTGATCTGCTTTTTCATCTGGGCTGTTTTTTTTTCTCAGTGCACCTGTTACTTTAAGGGGCGGAGCCTTAGGTGTTCACCAGGGCGGGGCAACCCATGTGGTTGTGTTGTGATGCTGCCTTTGGGGGCAGGGCCTGAGAGGGAACAATGGCATTTGCTTTGCTTTCTGCTGGCTTTCAATCACTTCCCCCAATACCCACAAGCAAATTGGGCCCATCTGTGCTGATTTTTAGGTGGCTGGGCTTGTGTTCGTTCTAAGTCCCTGTGGGTCTCTACGACGAACTCCCGTTAGGCTGGGAGTTCCTCCCGCTGCTGCCTCAAGCCCCACAGGTGTTTTCAGTCAGTGGTTTCAGGCTTTATTTCCCTGTGATGGAGCCCTGGGTTGCGCAGTCTGCTCCGCTCCCCAGCTTTCTCTCCCGGTTTATCTGCGCGCAAACGAGGGACTGCCCGGTTACCAGTCTCGGCCCTGCTAGGTCCAGGTCGACCAGCCATGAGTTTCACCGAATGCCCCAGCCACAGGCCTCACCAGATGCGCAGGCTGTGGGTTTTGCCGGGTCTGCCGGCCGCAATTTTGCCAGGTGTGCTGGCCATGAGTCTCTCCAGGCAGCTGCAGTGTTGCCTGCACTGCTCCACAAACCACCACCTCGCAGAGTGCACTCCGCCTGCCTCCGCCCCACTTAAGGGTCTGGATGAACATGCCTTCTTTAATTCCTTGGTTGTCGGACTTCCATCAGTTCGATTTTCTGTCAGTTCTGGTTGTTTTTTGTTTTTAAATTGTTATTTTCCCTCTTTTGGTTGTGCGAGGAGGCACAGTGTGTCTACCTATGCCTCCATCTTGGCTGGAAGTCCTTGACTTCATTTTATAACTGACTATTCTATTTGTTAAATAAAAAGCAACAGGTTTAAGAGCCAAAAGCTCTTAGCTAAAGAATATATCAGTCAATCAACAGAAATCAAGCCAAGAAATTCTATGCAAATGCAGTATAAATGGAAAACCAGATGAAGAGTAAAAGACACTGACGATGATACAGATGTTCTAATGCCTGTTTAAGAGAAGCTTAACAGAGAAAAGAAGAAACGGTAACAAGGTAATTACTGAAGTGATGACTGCCAAGGACTTCCTATCACCAGAAAAAGAAGAGTCCTCAGATTGAAAAATATACCAGAAGTACTGCTGTACTTCTTCAGATCTCTGCACAAATGACAACTTAATGGAAAAAGTTTCTTTTACCATGTCACATAAAAGAGCACCTTCTATCCCCTCTCTCCACTTTGTTTTTCTTTTTAGCACTTACTATTACATGATAAATTATATATTCATTTATTTGTGCGTCTATCCTTGCACTGGAGGGTAACCTCTGAGAATAAAGTTTTTTCAGGTTCTATTTGCTATATTGTAACCCTCAGTGTTAAGAACAGTGCTGGGGCCTTGACTGGTGTGGCTCAGTTGGTTGGGTGTTATCCTACAAAGTGAAACGTCACCGGTTCAATTCCCCGTCTGGGCATATGCCTGAGTTGTGGGTTCAGTTCCTGGTCAGGGTACATATGAGAGGCAACTGATTGATGTTTCTCTCTCACATTGATGTTTTTCTTACTGTCTTTCTTCCTCCCCTCCCCTTTGTCTAAAAAATGAATAAATAAAATATAGTGCTGAGTGCACAATGGGTACTCAATAAACATAATGAATGCTGTCCCACTTCTCCTCCTTCATACAAAATCTCTTTATCTTTGCCAGCTCTAAGTTCTCAACAGAAGCACAGACCCTTCACTTCCAATATTCTATCTAAAGTCGATGACACACATGTTTAAATCTCCTCCTCTGACTGCTTTGGGGATCAATTTCTCTTCTATATCTCTAGCTCTCACTTTCTTCTGTCCTCTGTATTTTAACCTCTCTTACGGTGGTTCTGCTTTGTAGAAGTTATATATAAACATGTTCTGGTACCCCTACTAAGATATAAATTCTATAACGGCTTATTCCTTTTTTAAATAACTCCAGAACCTAGAAGAGTACCTCACACACATTAGAAAATCAGTAAATGTTAGTTAAAAGTATGACTGAATCAATGAGTGTATGAACTACTGTATCTAAAAAACTCTAAAATAATTAGTTTTTGGCAATATAGAAAAAATATATTTCAGGACACAGTGATGCTTTTTTTTTTAAGGCTAATACAAAAGAGAATGAGAAGCTGATAAGGAGCTAGAACCAAAATATGGACAGAAAGAAACATCATTAGAGAGGGTGGAAGAGGGCACAGCTAATTAGAATTAGGAGAAAAGTGTAAGAGGAAAAGAACAGGCAGTATGTTCAGTAAGGGAAAAAGGTGAGGTCATTTGAAAGCTCATGCAGAAAGGGATTACTTTTGTATACAGGCCTAAGGCTCTTAAGGGTTGCTTCCCAGATAGCAACTCTAACTCAGCCTCTCCACTGAACAACTGGGTTGTTACTGCCATCCCTCACTTACCTGGACACTGGCCTCCTGTTACTTCTCTGTTAACCAACCAGGGCTCCTTCCCCTGCTCCAAGAAGGAGATCACATCTGGTTTAGAAATAGAATGTCCTGCTTATAAAAGAAGTAATGAGACATGTTTATGATAAGAATGTCCCAGAATTCAAATCCAGTTCTTTCATTAAGAAAGAGTCAAAGAAAGGTATAACAGATTTATGAAACATAATGAGGATTTGAAACTTACTCCGTAACTCAACACAGCTTCTTCTTTCTCACTCTATAATATTAGAAACATTCCTCTAGGAACCGGATTAGAAACCTAATTGGTTACTTGAAAGGTAGGTAAGTATTTTACCCTGGAGGAAGTAGACCTTCTGAGGGCAGAATCTGAATTAATATGGACAGACGTCCTTACCCATTGAAACCAGGTTGTTGTAATTCTCCAACATCACATCTCTGTATAAATCTCTCTGATCATCATTCAGGCATTCCCACTCCTCCTGAGAGAAGTCTACGAATACATCACTGAACATCACTGACTCCTGGAACAACAATCATGTATATGACTTAATTAATTTAAAAAGAGTGTTTTGTGAAGGAAAGAGAGAAGAAAAAAATAAAAGTGGAGGAAAAATTGCAAGCATATAGAGAAGGTCTGAATGTCTGAGAAACAAGCAGAGGACTGTAAACAAATAAGCATGACTGAATCATTATGTTTCCTCCAGACAAAACTGTTTCTGTATACTGGAACACTTCCAGTACATAAGTCTGAGAAGGTACAAAGTCTATCAAGAGTTTCATAATTAAATGAAATAGTATATGCAAATGTCTAACACAATACTTGTCATATAATATGTGTGCTTCTTCATCCCTCCCTCTTTTTCCAAATACTAAAAGTAAAATTTCAGAAGAAGTGATAGAGAAGATATTAAAAGCATCCAGAGAAGAGTAGATCATATAAAAGACATCAAGAATCAGAGAGGCAACGGGATTCTTTACAACACTACTAAAAATAAGAATAAGAACAATCCTTTGATATTCTTATGGAAAAGGAAAATTCCGACAAAGAATTCTTTAACTGAACTATCATTCTGTTGTAAGGATTAAAAAAAAAATCCTAGATACAAAGAACACAAGCACAATATCTTAGGAAACTACTGAGGATGTGTTCCATCAAAATGGGGGAGTAAAGAAAAGAGGAAGATATGAGTTTCAAGAAATAGGTAAATTAACACAGGAAAACAGAGAAGGAAAATTCCAGGAAACAAAAAAGGGAAGTCTTGGGAAAACTGCAGCAGTCCTAGAGAGTAACCAGACTAGATGGGAGGGAGCAAGGCCAAAAAGAGAACAGAGATGGAAGTTTCCACATGTTCAAAAGGAATGATATGTTTAATCAGATAGAAAACATATTAATGGGCATGTGATAGTAATCCTGGATATTTTGAATAAAAATACATGGACAACTAAGCAAACGTGGGGAAAAAATTAACGTCAGGAAAAACAAAAAGTTGTAATAAAGCTGAGCTAGCTCAGCAGTGAGTGATATTTACAGTCCTAATAGTCCATATACTATTAATTTAAGCAAAAATTGTAATATAATAACAGAATCAGAGGAAATGAAGGGTGTAATAGGGAGTGCAATATTCCTTCCACTCTGCAGTAAGTCAAGAGAAAATGAGTAAAATTGATTCATTAAAAGATAGCAATTATACCATATTCAAGAGTTGAGGGGGAAAAGGGGTTAGGGAGCTATGTGAAAAAGGTGAAGGGATTAAGAAGTACAAATTGGCAATTACGAAATAGTCATGGGGATGTAAAGTACAGTATAGGGAATATAGTTAATAATATAATAATTATGTATGGTGCCAGGCGGGTACTTGAAATATTGGGGGGAATCACTTTGTAAATTATATGATTGTCCAAGCACTATACTATATACTTGAAACTAATATAAAATAATACTGAAAATCAATAGTAATTAAAAAATTTAAAAAAGAGATCTTGAAGGCAGCTACCTTTTAGGAATGGAACTGGTGATAAGACTGGAATAGTACTACTTCATTTGTACATGTATAAATGACTTTTAAAAATATTTTATCTAGAAAATTATATTCACATATAATTCAAGACTGAACCATTAATATGTCACACTATAATATAATAAGTTATTCCTTGTTACAACAAATTCTTTTCATAAGCATATTTTTCACTGAATAACTGTTACAGGGATGTAAGTGATAATTTTCCTTTTGCTTTCAGACATTGAGGCTATAGGTGATCTTTAAAGATCTCCCCAACATTAGCCCAATCTTACTTATAATCCTACCCATTATTCAACTATAAATTCCCTTTGTTCCTGAGCTATGGGAAATTGATGGAGGAGATAATTCCACTATTAAGACTGAAATCAAACAAAATCTTATTCCACATATTTTCTCATTGGAAAACCTAAGTCTGCGGAGATGATCAGAGCTTTTCCCTAAGAGGTGCCCTGAAGCATTCATTTTCATCCTATCAAATCACTGTCCAATCAAATTAGATTCATTAACAAATGAATCACGATTTTTGGCAGAAGTGTAAGATAGAAGATGCTGAAGTACTTAAAAAATGAGCTTGTAAACGTTTAAAGAAGAAGGAAGAACTGGGAGGTTTAGGAGGAAATAGGGATCAGTTTTCTGAAGTGGAACCATTTTAACTAGTAGAAAAAATTTTTTTTCAAAACCTGGTGTCAGTCAGCTTTTTACATTATATAATTTACAATCTCTTTGTAGAAACAAATCTTCTGGATGAAATTCGTAAGGAATTTTCTGATAACTTTTAATCTGATTAATACCTCTTCAGAGAAACTATCCAACCACTTGACCCTCTAATAGTTATCTGCAAGTTAAGAGTATAAAGATCTTTAACCATTCTTTTTTTTCCCAACAATGATTATTGAACCACTTCTTTTTTTATAACTATTTCCACAAACAGAGAAATATTAAATTGGCTTATTAGACACCTTTTTCTTCAGAGCAGAGGTAAGAGATGTTTCATTATAATGCCTATAATGAAACTGTGTGAAAGTGTTTTGTTTTTGTTTTTTAAACACCAAAAAGCAACATGATGAGGAAAGCAAGTATTTACATGTACTAGGGACAAAAATGACTCTATTTGAGCAAAAGAAAACATCATCTCACCTGAGCCATGGCTTTGATATTTGTAGAAAAACACCAGTCTTCCTTTGGGCTCCTCTTTTGGAAAAAGAGCTGGGGAAAGCAAAAGAAGCTACATAAGATCCCATTTGCCTTATAGCTCCAAAAATGATTATTTTCCCTCTGTTCATTCCACACAAACACTTGAGGGGTTATTAGTGAGAAGAATAAACAAATATCTCCTTATGCCCAACTCCAGAAACATTAGGCTTTAAATGGAGCAGGATAGAATTGAACAACCTGATATGACTTGGAGAATATACTTTGTATATATGTACACATAGACCCAAAGATATACTTTTTTATACAAGTTGTAGCATGTTATATATATTTGCTATTTTAACTTAATGTACCTTGGACTGGATCCCAGCTAGTACATAGAGAGATACATAATTCTCTTAGCTAAATTGTATATCATTAAGTGGATATACTTTATTTAACCAATCTGCTGCTGATCAGTTGAGTTGTTTCCAGTCTTTCACTATAACCATGCTATACTAAAGATCTTTGTACATACCATTTTACCAGCATATAAATTTTGCACAATTCCTAAAAGTTGATCATAATCATTTTGGTTTAGATATACATTGGCCAAACCAGTTTCCAGTGATCTTGTATTATACAATCAAGACCGAAATCCTGAGCAAGAAACAACTGATCGATAAACCGGATCCTCTAATCCTGCCTTAAGAGTCTTGCCTTACCTAAAATCCAGAAAAGCAAACAAAGTCATGTTACTGAAACTTTAGTGAGATATAAAATTAGCATAACAATAGGAAGGAATTAAGAGTATAAGAATTATGTAGTAATTGACCACACCCACATACTTTAGAATAGCTTTATGTAAATGAAGCAATCATTTTAATAATCATGTATCTGCCTCTTCAGATGTTTAAAATGTCCAAAAGAGCCCTGGTCAAGTGTGGCTTAGTTTGTTGGAGCATTGTCCCATAAACTGAAATTTGGAGGGCTTGATTCCTGGTCAGGGCACATCCTAGGCTGTGGGTTCAGACCCTGGTCAGGGCACATACAAGAGGCAACAGATCGATGTTTCTCTCTCATTGATGTCTGTCTATTTGTCTGTCTCTCTCTCTCCCCACTTCCCATCCTCTCACTCTAAAATCAATAAGCATGTCCTTGGTGAGGATAATAAATAAATAAATAATCCAGAAGAATAAGTTATACTAAAAATACTAATAGAAGTCTAAATTGTTTAAGAAGAGTAACTGATTTGTGATGTATGTTTAAACTTTAAATTGTTTTTTGCTTATTAGATATAGGAATATAATAAACTGAGCATTATAAAAGTATAAAGGACAGTGAGCATTCTTTTCTATGCACAAAGCTCCTTGATTATTAAACAATTTATCAATAATTTCATGTAAAATTAAACACCTAGAGAACAGCACCATGTTATCAATTATTTAATGGCTACTCACTGCACTCCCCCAGGTGTATACACATTCCAGGAAATTAAAAACAAAATAATCCATGTTTTTTCCTTAAAACCTAAAAGCACTCCTTTTTTAAAAAAATCCTCACCCAAGGATATGTTTATTGATTTTAGATAGAAAAGAAGGAAGACAGAGAGAGAAAGAGAAAGAGGGAGAGACAGAGAAACATTGATTGGTTGCCTCTCATAGGCACCCAACCAGGGAAGGGTAGAACCAGAAACTCAGGTATGTTCCCTGACAGGGAATCGAACTAGCAACTCAGCTATGTTCCCTGACAGGGAATCAAACCCACAACTCTTTGCTGTACAGGATGATACTGCAACCAACTGAGCCACCTGGCCAGGATCTGAAAGCACTCATTTAATATTATTACTATTTATTAAGCCCCTAGTATTCTTTTACCAACCACATAGCCTATATACCAGGTATTGTACCAAATACTGTAAGAGTCAACAGTAATCCAAAAAGACGTGGAAACAAAATCCCTTCTCCCATACTTCTTATTTTATGTCTCCCTTTCTGGCTTCTCCTCCTGGCCTTTCTCTGGTTAAAGGGACATCATCTACTGCTGCACCTTCCAAGTATTATAGAATGAGTAGGAAACATTCTTACTTCAGTACCTCCTTCTACCTTTGTCACATTCATGAACCTCTTCCTTTGTGCATCTAGGGTATCCTCACAAGCTGAATTCTTGCATCTGATGGATCTGCTATTCCTTTTTAAACGCAAAGTCTATGGCCAAGACTGTATATATAGTATGCTTGCAAAATGACCACACCTGGAGTATGGAGCATTGCAAAAAGAAATCACTAGAGATAAGAAAGTCCTTTAAAACCAGGTAATTAACTTACATTTTTTTAGTATTTTGTACTCTTCTAAATAATAAACCTAGCCCTGACCGATGTGGCTCAGTTGGTTGAAGCAACCTCCAGTAGACCAAAGGGTTGCAGATTCAATCCCTGGTCTGGACGCATGCAAGAGGCAACCAATTGATATCTCTCTCTCACATCCATGTTTCTCTCCCTCCCTTCCTCTCCCTCTAAGAATGCCCTCAGGTGTGGATAAAAGAAAAGAAAAAGAAGAAAAAAATGATAAACCTATGTTTTAATAAAAAGATCATTACTTCACTTAACAATATGTTTTAAATTATTCCCAGCATCCTGAAAATTTCCCATATACTAGGAATTATGTATCTGTAACAGAGATCTGAAAAGCAGTTTAAATTGTGTTATATAATGAGAGGGCTAAAAGTAGATAGTGGCTGTCTTTGGCCCCCACAGTTGTTTCAGATGCAATATCTATTATACAATTAAATATTACTAGACATGCAAAAAGATTAAAAACAAAAATTAGGAACAGAACCACACACAGTTCAGATATTGGAGTTGGCAAACAAATAATTTAAAATAGTTATAATTAAATGTTAAAGACAACAAAGGAAAAAAGATAGGCAAATGGATGATAAGATAAAGAAATTAAATAGAATTGAAATCCGCCCTGGCTGGTGTAGCTCAGTGGATTGAGCGCGGGCTGGGAACCAGAGGCTCCTGGTTCGATTCCCCATCAGGGCACATGCCTGGGTTGCAGGCTAGGTCCCCAGTGAGGGCCATGTGAGAGGCAACCATACATTGCTGTTTCTCTCCCTCTCTGTCTCCCTCCCTTCCCCTCTTTCTAAGATAAATAAATAAAATCTTAAAAAAAAAAAATTGAAATCTCTAAAAAAGAATTATATAGACAATCAAATCAGCATAAGAAATTAAAAAGTCATTGCACAGTTTTAACACAAAACCAGACAAGTAGAAGACAGAATTACAGAATTCAAAAACAAGTCAAAAATATATCCACATGAAGTGCAGATGAAAAAAGGAACAAAAAGAACAGAAGTGAGGGACTTCCGCCAAGATGGCGGCGTAGGTGGATGCACTCGCCACCCGCACATCCAGAGTGTCTAAACAACGAACACAGTAGAGAAAAATTAAACAACCAGAACGGACAGAATCCAACTGAAGGGAAGTCCGACACCCAGGAGGTAGGAGAAGATGAACATCCAGGCCAGTAAGCGGGCCAAAACCGGGTGGAGGAACGGAGTGAGAGGCAGCTCTCACAGAGGGACTCACGCCGCCAGTGCCTGAACAGGGCGTGGCACCAAACAACCGGTGAATCCTGAAAGCCAGCGACACTGCCGAAGAGAGGTCAGGGCTGAGCCAGCAGAACCGAGTCTGGCAGAAAAGGCGGTGGGGAACTGGGGAGCGGAGGAGTGACGGGAGCCCACGGTGATCGGAGGCCGCCATTGCTTCCTCCCAGGTCCCGCCCCCAGAGGCAATGTCATCCAAAAAGCGACCCAGGTTGCAGGCACCTGTGAGCCGACAAGTGCACTGAGATAAAAAGAATGAAAATGGCCAAAATGAAAGATCAGAACAAATTACAACTAACGAATGACGACATAGTCAACCTATCAGATGCGCAGTTTAAAATGCTTGTAATCAAAATGCTAACAAAACTGGAAGATAGGTGGACGCAAATAATTGAACAGATGAAGAATACGATAAGGATAATGGAGGAAGATTTACAGGGAACCAATAGGGAAAAAAAGGAGGTTGGATCTCAAACCAATGGGGTGGACCAGAAGGAAGAAACAAGAATTCAAAAAAATGAGGAGGGTCTCAGGAACCTCAGAGACATTTGTAAACGACCCAATATCCAGATCATAGGGCTGCCAGAAGGAAAAGAGGAACAACAAGAAATTGAACGTATTTTTGAACAGATAATGAAGGAAAACTTCCCAGATCTGGCAAAGGAAATAGGCTTCCTGGAAATCCAAGAAGCTCAGAGAACCCCAAAGAAGCGGGACCCAAAGAGGAACACACCAAGGCACATCATAATTACATTACCCAAGGTCAAGAATAAGGAAAGACTCTTACAAGCAGCAAGAGAAAAAGAGACAGTTTCCTACAAAGGAATCCCCATAAAACTGTCAGCGAATTTCTCAAAGGAGACCTTCCAAGCAAGATGGGGCTGGAGGGAGATATTTCAAATCATGAAAAGCAAGGGCCTACAACCAAGAATAATCTATCCAGCAAAACTTTCATTTAGAATGAAAGGGCAGATAAAGTGCTTCTCAGATAAGGTCAAGTTCAAGGAGTACATCATCATGCAGCCTCTACTATATGAAATGTTAAAAAGTTTCGTATGAGGACTCATGAGAGAAGGCACCGAGGCCAGATCAGCTACCGGGGAATTCAGATCAGTCACAGCCAAGACGCTTGTGAGGTAAGCAAGCAAAATACAACCAGAGAAACAAAATAGAACCAGAGACATTGAAGTTTAGAACATTCTGGCAGTAACCAGAGGGGAGGGGGAAGGGGAGAAGGGGGACAAGGGTATTCAGGAACTGCTATAAAGGA
>PVJI01033326.1:0-11365 GCA_004026765.1 Micronycteris hirsuta
GAGATGGACGCTTGAGGCCTTTGTTCTTGCCTGTTGTTCCTTCCTTTTCAAAGCAGGAGCAGCACAGTTTTCTTCAGAGGTGATGGCAGTGAGGCTGGAGGCTGGACAAAACTGGCAAATTTTGGAACAGCTACTGTGGTCATTGAATAGGTTGCTTTACTTTCAATAAATCATCTTTTTATTCACCGTAGCTAACCCAACTTCAATGGGGGGAGATGGGGACAGCTACCAAAGTATCCAACATACATGTTTCCTTAGCTTTCTGGGAGGGGATTTAGATGAATTGTTGTTGGTTTCTATTGTTGTAGAGCTCATAAAGTAGCCCAGGCTCTTGTAAATGTGACACAAGGATTACAAATATTCATCAGGCAGTCCAACAAAGGAAATGCAGCAGGAGCAAAAAGCAAGGGAACAAATGAGAGATAGCAACAGGAGGGGAAAAAAACTAGCAACCAGCAAATAATAACAAAATAACAGCATCCAAATTCATCCTGCACAGTCTCTGCTGGTTTAACAGGGAAGCAAAGAATCCTAGGTGTGATGAGGTTTTGTGGCTTAATAAAATGTCTTTGAGGATTGAGGAAATAATGTGTACAGAGTGTTTTGTGTGCCTTCATCATCAAAGGTGTGAGATTAACGGAATCGACTCTTCTTTCTTGTGTATGACAATGTATTTATCACTATTTGCTTATATTCTGTGGCCTAATGAGAACGTCTCCAGCCTGTTGCCCTGCCAACCCTTCTCAAGTATGAGCAGAGTTCAGCACCACTTTGTGTTTGATTATTAAACTTCCTGCTGAAGCTACCTACTAATGACAGTAAATGTCAACAATGTGAACAACTCTGAGAAAATGAGAAACATGTTACGGTGTCCAGCCTCTCTGAGTGCAAGTGACATAAGCCTCAGAAGTTGTGGTAAGTAATGATTGTAAGTAAAAGCTCATTTTTAACATGCCTGTGGTATGCCAAATGTCCTACATGGAAACACCTTCACTAAAATGGCCAAAGGCAGGGAGTGAGCTTGCAAAGTTCAGGCCCCTATTCCCCCTACCTGTCTCTACCCAGCTAGAGCAGGTGGGCTTTCAGTAAGACTGTGTTTGAGCAAAGACTTTTACAACTGAAATTTTTGAAAATCACTGCACTAAGTGAACAAACGATTTAAAGGAATCTTTTGGCAAATCTTCCCCTGAACCAAAGAACTGTTCATTTCTTGTGTAAACATTTATTGAGTATCTTCTGTGTATGAGACTCTATTCTTTGCACTGTGATGGCATCATGAGGTTAAAGGTAAAAGAGAGGCCATGATAGGAAGATGGCGGCAACATAGGTGGGAGCGGAGTCCACTTCCCCCTGTGCACAGGTGAAACACCTAGCTGATCTTCCTAGGAATAGACTGAACAGCCAATGGTATCCCAGCATATATGAAGACTGGAGACCAAAAATTGTAGAAGACATTGAAAATTCAGTTGGTAAGGAGAGTGCTTCAGGACAGTAAGTTCCCTGGGTCCAGCACGGGGGCCAGGGTGGCTGCAGACTCAGGCCAGGTGCCCACTGGGTTTGCTGCAAGATTCTTGGGAGAGACCCAGATTGAGCTGTGTGAGAGCCAGGTGCTTGTTTGGACTGGCAGGCTTGAATAGGAGGAATTTTTCAAAAAGAAAAAGAGAAAAAAGAGGCACTCAGTGGCTGTTTGGGGAATTCTCCACAGCAGCTGCCCTCAACTCTTGCACCCCTACCCTCGCAGCCCCAGGGACAGTGCGCACTTGATCCTGCAGCCTGAGGCTGCCCACCCAGCCCAGCAGTGAGGCTGAGTGCTCAGGCCCAGCCCACAGCCCCAGGAGGGAGTGTGCCTGACCCTGCTGCCCAGAGGCACCTCCCACCCAGCCCCTGCACCCAGTGCCTTGTAGGGCCAACTGGCTCTCTAAGAGGAAGGTGGAAACCCCCTGCCGAGGAAAGCTGCAGGATTCAGGGAGTCAACAATCCCCGGTGGATTGAAGGCATAGGCTGGGTGCAAAACGGCACTGGGGGCCTGACAGTGAACTGAGGAACTGAGGAGGGCAAACAGTGAAGAGTGCAGCTCAGGAAGGGAGAAAGGCGAAACCAATCTCTCCTTAGCCTTCTGCAGCCAGGAAGACCTGCAGAACTTACTTGGCTGGTTTAAAGCAGCAGAAGGCTTTTTTTTTTAAGTCCTTCTTCCTTTCCTTCTTTCTTTTTTTACTCCTTCTTCCTTCCTTCCTCTCCTTTTTTATTCCTTCTTCCTTCTTTTATTTTATTTTTTTAAATTCCTTCTTCCTTTCCTTCCTTATTTCTTTTTTTATTCCTTCTTCCTTCATTTCTTCTTCTTTTTTTTTAAATTCCCACAAGTGAGACAATAAAACCTGGAACTGTAGAAGGACCACAGTTACACCCAAAGAGGGGTCATCCAAACAACTGAGACAATGAGACAAATTTCACTTTGCTACTCCAGAGACCTTGCAAGTTATTGTATATTTGTCTTATTATTTTTTCATTATTCTTACATCTTTTATTTTTTGGTATTTTTGTATTTCTCTTCTTTCTGTTTAGTTTTCTTCACTTGGTTTGTTAAATTGCATTGTTTGACTATTATGATTGTTGCTCCATTACTATTGTAAATAATTGCTGTTCCATGCAATTGTAAATACTACACGGCACTGACTCCCACCCCGAATCTTAGCTCACTTCACTGTTTCCTGAACTTTATTACTGTGTAATTAACTCTTCTCTCACACACTACAACTATTTTCCATCCTTTACTCTCACTTTACCTCATAATCTGACCTCCCACAAGCTTACTGCTTTTTAGATCCAACTCACAATTCTTCCCTGCCCCTAACAAGAGTCTTATCTTTTTTCCACCATTTCTAAGAAGTGGCTAGTTGGGTGAAATATCATGGTTAACATTATACATATCCAAAGAATCTCCTATCCCTTCTTTATGGGTTGGTGCTTTAAATATCATAGAATACACTCCTGCTGTCTCAAACCATTTTGCCTTCCCCCTCCAACTGTCACAAAAAAGAGTAGGCAGAAGCTGTGAACACCAGGATACCTGCAGGAAGAAAAAACCAACCAACAAAGGAACCACCAACAGATAACAACAGAAGAAGGTGAAGGAGGAAGTGGAAGCCACACTAACCTCAATACAGGACTGATCTGGAAATACAACTAAATGGTGGATAAATTACTCACAACAAACAACTGAACAAGAGCAAGTGAGAATCCTCAAAACCCTGCACACACAGAACAATCAGCTTCAACACAACCCGTCTACACCAGCACAACAGAATACAAGGCATGGTGGATGAAGTGACCCTCAGTTAATCAGCTAGAGGGAAGGACCCACCAAAGAAAGACCCAACAATAATCAAAACACAAAGACATACGGAGAGCCAACAGCCCAAGATCAATGAGCTCAGGAGATCAAGGAGACTGAACCACTGAATCTCACAGGTATTCTACCATAAAAGTTTCCACCATAAACCCAGCCAGTCAGAACAGATCAATTTAAGAAGGAGAGGTTAACAAGAAGAGACTCACAAACAATGGGAAGACAAAGAAACAATCCCCAAATAAAAGGAAAGGAGGAGGCCTCAGAAAGAATGTGAAATGAAATAGAGGCAAGTCAACTATCAGATATGGAGTACAAAGCAATGGTTTCCAGGAAGTTCAATGAGCTCACAGAGAATTACCAAAAAGTACAGGGAAACTACAATGAACTCACTGCAAACTATATCAACATGAAAAAGGATATTAGAAATGATCAACAAGGGCCAAGAGGAAATGAAGAATACAATTTATGAACTGAAGAACACTGTAGAAGGAATCAAAAGTAGGCTAGATGAAACGGAGGATCAGATCAGTGAGCTGGAGGACAAGGTAGAAAAAAACACCCAGAAAGAGCAAGAAAAGGAAAAGAGGCTCAGAAAGAATGAAGAGGGATTAAGGGAAATGCAGGACAATATGAAACATAATAATATCCATATAATAGGGATACCATAAGGAGAAGAAGAAGAGCAAGGGATAGAAAACCTGGTTGAAAAAGTAATGATGGAAAACTTCCCTAATTTGATGAGAGAAAAAGTCACACAAATTCAGGAAACACAGAGAGTCCCAATCAAGAGGAACCCAAAGAGACCCACTTAAAGACACATCATAATTAAAATGGCAAAATTCCAAGACAAAGAGAGAATCTTAAAGGTAGAAAGGGAGAAACAGGAAGTAACATACAAGGGAGCCCCAATAAGGCCAGCAGCTGACTTCTCAATGGAAATGTTCCAAGCCAGAAGGGAATGACAAGAAATATTCCAAGTAATGAGAACCAGAGGCCTGCAACCAAGGCTATGTTACCCAGTAAGACTCCTCATTAAAATGGAAGGCCAAATAAGGAGCTTCCCAGACAAAAGAAGTCTAAAAGAATACACCTCCTCCAAACGAGCTCTGCAATAGATGCTAAAGGGACTGCTTTAAGAAAAGGAAGGAAAAGAGTGAGAGAGAGAGGAACATAGGTGTGAAAAAATGGCAATGAATAAGTGCCTATCAATAATAACCTTAAACATAAATGGATTAAATGCTCCAATCAAAAGACATGGAATAGCTGAATGGATAAGAAAGCACGATCCACACATATGCTGCCTACAAGAGACCCACTTCAGGACAAAAGATCTACACAGACTGAAAGTGAAGGGCTGGAAACAAATTATCCAAGCAAACAGATAGGGAAAAAAAGCTGGGGTAGCAATACTCATATCAGATAAAATAGACTTCAAAAAAAAGGGCCATAAAAAGAGACACAGAGGACACTTCATAATACTCAAGGGAAGCATCCATGAAGAAGACATAAACATTGTAAATATATGTGCACCCAACATAGGAGCACCCAAATACATAAAGAAAATATTGGAGGACTTCAAGAAAGATATTGACAGCAACACAATTATAGTAAAGGATTTCAACACCCCACTGTCAAAAATGGACAAATCTTCCAAACAAAATATCAACAACGATTTGTGGCATTGAACAATGCCCTAGATCAAATGCACTTAACTGATATATTGAGAGCCTTTCATCCCAAAGAAGGAAAATACACATTCTTTTCAAATGCACATGGAACATTTTCAAAGATAGACCATATAATAAGACACAAAACAAGCCTCAACAAATTTTAGAAAATTGAAACCATACCAAGCATTTTCTCTGACCATAAGAGACTGAAACTAGAAACCAACTCAAGGAAAAAATCCCAAAACACTCAAACCTGAAACTAGAAACCAACTCAAGGAAAAAATCCCAAAACACTCAAACTCATGGATATTTAATAGCATGCTATTAAACAATGAATAGGTCAAGAAGGCGATCAAGGAAGAAATCAAAAAGTTTCTGGAAACAAATGAAAATGAACTCACAACAACCCAAAACTTATGAGACACAGCGAAGGCAGTTATGAGAGGGAAGTTAATAGCAATAAAGGCCTACCTAAAAAAGATAGAAACATTTCAAATAAACAACCTAACCGTACCCCTAGAAGAACTTAAAGAGCAACAACAAAGACAGCCCAGAGAAAGTAGAAAGAAGGAAATAACCAAGATCAGAGCAGAATTAAATGACATAGAGACTAAAAGCACAATGCTAAGGATCAATAAATCCAGGAACTGGTTCTTTGAAAGATAAACAAAATTGACAAGCCTTTAAACAGGCTCATCAAGAAAAAAAGAGAGAGAACCAAAATAAACACAATCAGAAATGAAAGAGGAGATATTACAACTGATACCACAGAAATACAAAAGATTGTAAGAATGTACCATGAAGAACTATATGCCATGAAACTTGAAAACCTAGATGAAATGGACAATTTTCTAGAAAAATATAATCTTCCAAAACTCAATGAAGAAGAAGCAGAAAGCCTGAACTGACCAATAACAGCAGACGAAATTGAAGCAGTAACCAAAAAATTCCTGACACACAAAAGCCCTGGGCATGATGGTTTTACAGGAGAATTTTACAAAGCATTTAAGGAAGAGCTAACCCCTATCCTTCACAGACTATTCCAAAAAATCCCAAATGATGAAAGACTCTCAAACTCTTTTTATGAAGCCAGCATCATCCTAATCCCAAAACCAGATAAAGACACAACAAAGAAAGAAAACTTCAGGCCAATATCGCTGATGAACATAGACACTAAAATGTTCAACAAAATATTGGCAAACTGCATCCAGCAATACATTAAAAAGATCATACACCATGACCAAGTGGAATTCATCCCAGGGATGCAAGGATGGTACAATATTTGCAAATCAATAAACATAATACATCACATAAATAAAAGCAAAGGCAAAAATTACATGATCACATCAATAGATGCTGAAAAAGTATTCGATAAGGTATAGCACCCATTTATGATAAAAACACTCAGAAAAATGGGAATAGAGGGAGCATTCCTCAACATAATAAAGGTCATATATGAGATACCTACAGCCAACATCATACTCAATGGGCAAAAACTAAAAGTTTTTGCACTAACATCAGGAACAAAACAAGGTTGTCCACTTTCACCACTTCTATTCAACATAGTATTGGAAGTCCTAGCCACAGCAATCAGACAAGAAAAGGAAAAAAAAGGCATCCAAATTGGAAAGGAGTAAACAAAACTATCATTGTTTGCAGATGACTGGATAGTTTACATAGAAAATCCTATAGACTCCACCAAAAAACTACTCAACCTAATAAATGAATTTGGCAAAACAGTGGGATACAAAGTCAATGTTCAGAAATCAAAGGCATTTTGTACACCAACAATGAAACATCAGAAGCATAAATCAGGGGAAAAAATCTCATTTGATACAGCAACAAGAGAAATAAAATACCTAGGAATAAACCTAACCAAGGAGGTAAAAGACCTGTACTCAGAAAACTATACAACACTGAAGAAAGAAATTAAGGAAGACACAAACAAATAGAAACATATACCATGTTCATGGATTGGAAGAATTAATATCATCAAAATGTCCATACTACCTAAAGCAATTTATAGATTCAGTGCAATCCCTATCAAAGTACCAATGGCATATTTCACAGATATAGAACAAACACTTCAAAAATTTATATGGAACCATAAATGATTCCAAATATCTGAAGCAATTTTGAGAAAGAAGAGCAGAGTAGGAGGGATCACAATACCTGATATCAAACTGTATTACAAGGCCACTGTAATCAAAATAACCTGGTACTGGCATAGGAACAGATACATAGACCAATGGAACAAAACAGAGAGCCCAAAACTAAACCCATGTCTCTACAGTCAATTAATATTCAGAGAAGGGGGCAGAAGCATAAAATAGAGTAAAACTAATCTCTTCAACAAATGGTGTTGGGAGATGTGGACACCTACATGCAAAAAAAATGAAACTTGATCACCAACTTACACCATACACAAAAATAAATTCAAGGTGGATAAAAGATTTAAATATAAGTCGTGGCACCATTAAAGTCCTAGAGGAGAACAGAGGCAGGAAAATCTCAGATATTTCACACAGCAATATTTTCACAGATATATCCCCTACAGCAAGAGTCATAATGGAAAGAATAAACAAATGGGATCTCATCAAAATAAAAAGCTTCTGCATGGCTAAAGAAAACAGTATTAAAATGAAAAGAGAACCAACCATAGGGGAAAATATATTTGCCAATGATACCTCAGACAAGGGTTTAATCTCCAAAATATATACAAAACTCACATAACTCCACTTTAAGGAGACAAGCAACCCAGTTAAAAAATGGGCAAAGGACTTGAACAGACACTTCTCCAAGGAGGACATACAGAGGGTCCAGAGACATATGAAAAGATGCTCAGTATCATTAGCCATCAGAGAGATGCAAATTAAAACCACAATGAGATACCACCTCACATCACGGAAAATGGCCATCATAAACAAACAACAAGTGTTGGAGAGACTGTGGAGGAAAGGGAACCCTAGTGCACTGTTGGTGGGATTGCAGACTGGTGAAACCACTATGGAAAACAGTATGGAATTTCCTCAAAAAAATAAAAATGGAACTTCCTTTTGACCCAGCAATTCCACTGCTAGGATTATATCCTAAGAACTCTGAAACACCAATCCAAAAGAACCTATGCACCCCAATGTTCATAGCAGCACAATTTACAAAAGCCAAGTGCGAGAAGTAACCTAAGTGCCCGTCAGTAAATGAATGGATCAAAAAACTATGCTATATGTACACAATGAAATTCTATGCAGCAGAAAGAAAGAAGAAGCTCCTACCCTTTGCAACAGCATGGATGGAACTGGAGAGCATTATGCTAAGTGAAATAAGCCAGGTGGTGAAAGACAAATACCATATGATCTCACCTTTAACAGGAACCTAATCAACAAAACAAGCTAGCAAAATATAACCAAAGACACTGAAATTGAGAATAGGCTGACAGTGACCAGAGGGGAGAAGGGAGGGTATTACAGGGGGAAAGGGTGAAGGGTTTGCAGAAACAATTATAAAGGACACATGAACTATAACAAGGTGGGGGTGGAAACATGGGAGGAAGGTGGGAAGGGCTGGAGCAGAGGGGAGGAGTGAGGGAAAAAGGCAGAAAACTGTACTTGAACAACAATAAAAATGTTAAAATAAAATAAAAATAAAAGGTAAAAGAGAAAAGAGGGAGGGAGAATGAAGAGCAGTTCATTGATTTGTGCGTGGTCCTTGAGCAGGGAACAGCTTTGACTGGAGGAGTAAAGCCTTGTCTACCACAACGAAAGAAAAGACAAATGGTGTCTTTCTTGGGGGCGGGGGTGATGGAAGGTTGACTAGAGAAGGGAAAGGCTGATAATATGAGGAAATTCCTGTCTAATGGCCATTATCTCCTTAACAAATAATTCTGCTGCATTCATCCCACATTCAGCAATGCTCTACTGTGTGCCAGACATTATACTAAGTGAAGGCTGTAGAAATGCATAAGCACAGACTGGGCCCTGGGGAGCTTGCAATCTCGCTGAAGCAGTGAAACAAGGAGATACGTGGCTACAATTAAGATAGAATATGAGAAAACCCATAATAAGTAGAATAGAAAATAAATACCCTGTGCATACAAAGAATACCACTTTTGACATGGCTGACCAGAGAAAATGAAGACAGAGATGAGGTTTAGCCTGAGCCTTCGAGGATGATGAGGTTTTTAACAGATAGAAGTAGTGAAAGCTGATTGACATAGCAGAGTTCTACTTAAAAATGTGGGGATGGTCTTTGTATAACACACACCATGATAACCTGTGTGCTTCCTAAAATAACGTTATCTCATTTAATCATCACAATAATGTTGCAAGTGAGATAATATTGTCCCCATTTCACAGATGAAGAAACCATCTCAAGGAAGGAAAGCAACTTGGCCAGTGGCACATGCCTGGTAAAGGACAGAGCTAGGATTTGAATTTAGATCTGAGTCCAAAGTCTGCATTCTATCCTCAGCAACAGACTGCCTCTCTGCAGGGATCCCTTCCCATCACCCTTTCCTGCCTTGCTTCCCTTGACTCTCAGCTCATCTGCACATGATCAGCAATCAAAACACTTTTTTTAAAGAGTAAATTACACATGGTGAAGGGACGTTTGTCACTACAGCAAACATGCCCTGAAGGAATATACATCCTCTTTCAAGCTTTGATAGATTTTCTTTCATCATGACCAGAGACCACAAATTCTTTAATGAAAAAATCACTTTACAGCTAAATTCTCACCATGGCTGGAATGTGGCTCTGAGCACCTTCAAGAAGTCCATGCCTTACTCATTTGTGAATCTTCAGAACTTAACCCAGTGCCCAACACAGAGGGAGAACCTAGCTAATGTAATTGAGATGGAATGAATGAAAAGTGGAATATTCCCATTTGCTTTGAATAAATGGTCTGATGAAATCAAGTGGAGGAAGGTATCCTGTCTGGTAATTCTGCTTGTATTAAATCCATCAACCAATAACGTGATTCCAGAGACTAAAAACTGGTGGTGTTTATTTGTTTCTCTCTATATTGACCCATTTGTGTTTCAAACTCCAACTCAAGACCCGCCTTTTCCATTTCTATTCAATTGGTATTTATTTAGTTCTAATGACCACCTGTGAGATAAGACGCATTTATCCTCATTTTGCAGCTGAAGAAACAGGTTCAAAGATATTTTTCTGATTTCCATCCATTCACTCAGCTAATAGTGATAGAGACCAGATTTTACTCCAGAAATGTTTGATTTTCAGTCTTCAAAAGAGAATTTATAAAGACATCTCAGAAGAAACCTATTCCAAGAAGAACTGACTAACCTTGTCTTCCTAAGAGAGAGGTGTATATTCGCAGGACCAGTAGAGAAAGCCACTTTGCTCTTGGCTTTGCCCACAGGACATAAAGAAAAGATTATGTCACAAAGGCAGTCTCTGCAAATGAAGTTGGAAGACCCAGGAGAGCTGAGGAAATAAAATACCCAGATTTAATTTCCTACCAATCCATCTATCATTAATCTTTTAAATGGATTTTATAAGAACTTTATTATACATAACTCTAGTCCTGAAATCTCAGATTTACAGAAGGTAAAATTTCCATAAAATATAAAATGTGAATAATTTAGATTACATTCTACTATACAATAAATATAAATCCCAGACAGGAAGAGATCTATAACCTCATTTACCTCCTGACATTCACAGAGCAGTTTTCCTGGCAAAAATTAAAAAAAAATTGCTGACTCCACCAATTCAGCAGGAATTCTAAAAAGCAAAGGGTAGTTGTCTTTGGTCAAAATGCCTTCTTACCAAAATAGCTTAGAAAACAACTCTAGAGTCAGGCAGTCTGGTTTTAAATTCCACAGCTGCCATTTATAATCTGTGTGACCTTGGACAATTTAGGAAGCCTTTCTATGTCTGTTTCTTCTTCTATAAATTGGGCTAGGATTGTTAGAAGCTCAAAGGAAAAGAATGTATACAAATTAATTAGCTTATTTCTAGGCACATACCAAGCACCTAATAAATGTTAGTTATCATCATCATATATTATATATATAATATATTAGCATATCTTCATTCTCCCAAAGCCTGAGCCAAATTCTTTACCTGTCCTTTCATTCTACTAGGCCAGTGGCAGGTGAGGCTCCATTTAAAGCAACGGCCTCCACCGCCATTGCTTCCTCCCAGACCCCGCCCCCAGAGGCAACGTCATCCAAAAAGAGACCCAGGTCGCAGGCATCTGCCAGCTGACAAGTGCACCGAGATAAAAAGAATGAAAATGGCCAAAAACAAGGACCACAACAAATTACAACTAATGGATGACAACATAGTCAACCTATCAGATGCACAATTTAAAATGCTTGTAA
>PVJI01033327.1:0-11364 GCA_004026765.1 Micronycteris hirsuta
TCCATCATTATGTGTTCAAATAAGTTTTCAATTCCTTGGATTTCTTCTTCTCCTTCTGGCAGTCCTATGATCCGTATGTTTGGACGTTTACAGATGTTCTGGAGGATTCTGAGCCCCTCCTCCAATTTTTGAATTCTTGTTTCTTCATTCTTTTCTGGTTGGATGTTTTTTTTTTTCTTTCTGCTGGTCCACTCTGCTGATTTGAGTCCCAGTTTCCTTCTTATTCCTATTGTTTGGTTCCCTGCAGATCTCTCCTCATTTGTTCAAGCAATTTCGATAATTTTTCGTCGAATTCTGTGAGCATCCTGATTACTAGGGTTTTGAACTGTGCATCTGATAGGTTGTCTATCTTTGGTCGGTTAGTTCTGGATCTTTGATCTGTTCCTTTATTTGGGCCATTTTTTGCCTCGGTGAGCATGTTACTGTAAGGAGGGCGGAGCCTTGGGGTTCACCTGGGCAGGGAAGCTCCTGGTAGTTGGGCTGTGACGTAGCCTGTGGGGGCGGGACCTGAGCGCACAATGTGCCTTCTCCGCTCTCCACACCCACACCGCCTCCTGCAAGCAATTTAAGCCCCTCTGCACCGGCTCTGGAGGTCGCTCGGAGGTCGGTGGATGGGCTGCACAGCTCCAATCCCCCGTGGGTCTCCCCAATGAACTCTGTGAGGCTGGTAGTTCCTCCTGCCACGGACTCCGCCCCCACAGGTGCTCTCAATCTGCACCGATGGGTTGCGCCCTGCTTTCTCTCCCAGTGTGTCTGCCCGCGAATGCGGACCTGCCCAGTCCACCAGTCTCAGCCCCGCTGGGTCCAGATGAGCTGGGCGCTGGCTGCGTTTCAGTCAGGCACCCCCGTACCGGTGTGCTGCAGCCCTGCGGGAACCGCCCCTCCAACCACGGTCCTTCTGTCTGCTCACCAGCTCCCCACAGAGTCGCCAAGCGCTCTCCCTCCACCCTGCTCCTCCCGGCTCACCAGACTGGATGAATGTATCTTCTTTAACTCCTTGGTTGTTGGACTTCCTCTCAATTCGATTTTCTGTCAGATCTGGCTGTTTTTGTTTAGATAAATTTCTGTTTTTTTCCTTGTTTGGCTATGAAAGGAGGCACGGGCACGTTCACCTATGCCACCATGTTGTCGGAAGTCCCTTGAATAAAGTTTTAATAGTTACTTAAGGAATAGAAAAATAATTTGAAGTAAAGTCTGTCTTTGCCTTTTCAAAGAACTCTGCAACTATTTATGCAAATCTGACATAGGTGATAAGAAATGCTATTTTTTAAAAGAAACTGCCATTCATGTTTTTAAATAGCAACACTATAATGTTGCTGATTAAATGTAGTTTAACTTAGTTTTCCAAGAACTCTTAGGTGTTCAGCTAACATTAATAGACTGAATTATCATTAAGTGTTGCCCATTTGGTGGCAATATTAGGCCTTAGGAGGAGTGATTCAAGGACAATTATGTAGAAATGATACAGCTTTTTACAAACTAACTGGCTTTATTAGAGAGAACTTCCAAATAAATTTTCATCAATTTTCCTCAGTGAATTTCATGACACAATGTCATGTAAATATAGTCAATGTAGAAATCCACATACAAATATATCCCTCTATGCAAATGTATATTGATAGTTATTTTAATTAATTATGTATCTACAGAGCAGCCTTGCATCAAATTCAAGGATGTTTACTTTAAAATTTTTCTACTCATTGGCCCAGTTCTCAATCCCTACTTTATATTTTTGAATCAACAGGAACTCAGCATAGTGGATAAACTAGGCAGTAGATGGGGGATGGCTGAGAAAGTGCTTTCTATATTTATGAAGCCATCAGCATGAAAAACTGTTGTACTATAACTCAAACATGTTTTCAAAAAATTTAAAGATTTTATTTTTTTTTATATTTTACTATTATTTTTATTGTTTCTCAAGCATAGTTGTCTCCACCAGCCCCCACCAGTTTCCCCTACCCCACCCATCACTACCTCCCACCCTGAATCTTTCCCCCCTTTGGCTTAATCCACGGGTCCTTTATACATGTTCCTTGATGACCCTTCCTTTTCTTTTCCCTGGTATACCTCTTCCCCCTCCCCTCTGGTTACTGTCAGTTTGTTCTTTATTTTCAATGTCTCTGGTTCTATTTGCTTGGTTGTTTGTTTTGTTAATTAGGTTCCACTTATAGGTAAGATCATATGGTATTTGTCTTTCACCACCTAGCTTATTTCACTTAGCATAATGCTCTCCAGTTCCATCTATATTGTCAGGAAGGGTAGGAGCTCCTTCTTTCTTTCTGTTGCATTAAGTAAGGCTTTAAAAAATTTTAACCTGCTGCTGATTGTTTAAAGCTCTGTGTGTCTACCATTTACATTCTTTGGCAGGGGAAATTTCTGAACATATAAGGATTTCCTTGCTCAAATTTATAAAGCTAACTTTGTTTCTCATAAGATGTCTGAAATGACTCAGAAGTGGGTAAATGAGGGAAGAATTAACAGAGCTGGAAGATTCATAAATCTGATGTGGAAATATATCTACAAGAAAAGTTTTGGCTAGTTAGAGTGAGTGCCTCAATTTTTCTCCCTATTTCTTCTTCAAGGATAGTAAAACTGATTATAGTATTTCCTTCTGTTTTAGTCTGTGCAAGCTATGAGTACAAAATACCGTAGACCTGGAAACTTAACAGAAATGTATTTTTTCACAGTTCAGGAGAGTGGGGGTCCAAAATTGGATTGGTTGCATGGTCAGGTTCTGGTAACTGAAGTCTTAGCCTGCAGACCACTGCCTTTTCTCTCTGTCCTCTCTTTATGGAGAGAGGGAGAGAGAGATCTCTTCCTCTTCTTACAAGACCACCAATCCTAGCAGACTAGGATCTCATCCTTATGACTTCATTTAACCTTACTTTCCTCTAAAAATCTTATCCAAAAACAATCTCATTGGTTTTTACTTCAACGTATGCATATTGGGGGAAAATAATACAGTCCATTGTAGCTTCTCACCCTTTACCTTAGTGTTAATTTTCAAACCAATTGTTGTCTTCCCTTGTGATATTGTGTAACATGGTACATAGTTGTTGGAATAAAATTTCCAAATGAGAAGTCAGAAAGACTCTACTACTTAATAGTTATAGAAATTTAAGGGAATTAAATTTTGTAAATTCAGTTTCCAACTGTGGGTGAGGTTGTTACCTGACAGGGACCAGCCCTAAGTAAGTCTTCCTCAGGCTGGCCTGTAGTATGTGGGTTATTGATTTTGTGTTGCAACACAAGTCCAGGTGATTTTGAGAGTTCATTAATTAAAGCTGAGGACAGTGAAACTAAGGAAGGATTTAGAAGACATAATAGGAGAGAGCCGAGGTGGCACTCTGCTTTGGCTCCCTAGAAAAGTTATAGGAAATGACTGAGCCAAAGCAGGGCTGCTTTAGCTCACTGGTGAGTCAGAGAAAAGGGGGCCTTGGAGAAAGGATTGGGGGTAAACCCAGGCTGAGCTGCCATTGCCTACTGCTTCCCTGGCTGCAATCTCTTGGGGACTCTTAGAGTTTGGAAGGAAGTAGAAAGTTTATGCCCAGGAAGGGGCATGGGCCTGCTCTAGAGAAAGCCCACCCTGAGTCTTTGTCATGAGAGCTTTTTATTTTTCTGCAGGTAAGAATCTTAGGGGAAGATTTCAGCTGTGTATCCATCAGCTTTCCAGGTGCATTTTTAATATGCTGATGCATCGCAATGAGCACATAGCGAGCTTGGGGAATATTCTTTGGTCTGCTATGCTGTTTTATTTTAGCTCTGTCTCACTTTTAATGGGGTTTTTGTTATTTATTCCCCTGACTTCATCTGTCCTTGGGTTTAGCTGGTGCAAATTGCATTAATTAGGTCTCTGATCTCTATTTACCCAGACCAGGAAGATTTAAGCTATGTGTTTTCTGGTCAGGGAGGTGGGTATGAACCATTTACTCTCAAGTGTCTTTAGTTAGAGGAGATAAGGTCTTGTGATTCACCAGCTGACTGTAAGTTGTCCAAACAGTTTGGCTTTTCTTAATTTTCTTGTCTCAGTTTCTTGGTTTCACTATATATGTAGTGAAATAGATATATCTTAAAGTCAGGACATCTAAGTTTCATTTTTAATCCAGTTATAAAACAAAGTGAATTTACCTAATGAAGCTATGATTGAGCTAGATGTAGTGTCATATTGAAACCAACCATGCATCAAAATAATTTAAAAGTCTGAATACAGAGAGTGTGGCAGATATATAGTATAATGTGGAAAAGATAGTGATCCAAAACTTTTAAAATTTAGGTTTTGTTATAGACAAATATTTGCTTTGTATCTAGGGGTGATGACATTTTGAAATATTTTATGGGATTTTTAAATTAATAAACAAAGGAGCATAGATATTCCTAGGAGATTTAAGTAACATAAGTAAGCTAACAATTGTTAATACTACTTGATCCTCTGTTATATTAAAAGAGAAAAAAGGCAAAGACCTCACAAACAAACATAGTATGGGTCATTTACTTCATCCCTCTGATTGACAACCAAAAGCTCTTTATATAAATAATTGTAGGCATGTACATCTTTTTCTTTTTTAATATTCACAAAAACTCAGCAAAGAATTACTGAATACTCTCTCCAAAGCAAGGACAAAAAATAAATGTCACACTTCTGCCTTTGAAAAGCTTACAGTGAAGGAGTTAGAAACCTCAGCAAATTATTTCAGTCAATATAATGTGCTTAGAAACCTATTTTTACATTAAATTAAAAACAAAACTTTGCCTTGCCTTTTTTTTTTTCTATAACTCATAGCAAGCGGGCTTCTGCATCCACTCTAATACCTTGACCTTTCTAAGGTCCCTAGTACATTTCCTTAAGCAAAAGTCATTAATGACTTTCTACGTGTTGAAAAAAGAAGAGCTTTTAGTCCTTATTTTGTGTGACCTCCTTGATTTATTTGACCCAAGTTTACCATTCCTTCTTTAAACTTGCCATGCCCTTGGTGTCTCCCTCAGTGAATTTTTTGAGTTTTTGTATGTTTGTACGTGATTCCTCCATATTTCCTTCTTGGTTAATGTTTGGGCCCCTTTTCTCCCCATACACATCCCTTGACTTAGGAATTGATCCTCTGCTCATGTGACTCGGTTTTCTATTCTGAGGTGACCTGGTTCATGCAGATCTGCCTGCTGAGGTCTCCGACATCTTCATCTCCAGCATCTCTTCAAACAAAATAGCCAATCTAATAGTGAATATAATACAATTTTTAAAAGGTTTAAAGTATTTTAACTCAGTAGCATCATCCAAAATATAAGAATTACTAGCATCAGGTATATTATTTCAATTTTTACTTTACTTTTCTATGAAGCATGGTCATATATTGAATTTGATATATATTTCTCTTAGTAGACTGCTAATAACATGATAAAATTAATATTGAGTCTAATTATATACGAGTGCTAAAAAGTAAGCTTCTTTTAGAAGTAAACCTCTCATCTTAGTAAATTACCACTGTTTGGGGCCTTAATAGTGTTAAATTAAAATTAGCCTTCTTGTATACTGGAAGGTGTATTTGAATGAATAGAAACTCACTTTCAAAATAGAATTTTGTTTTAATGAGTCTAACTGTGCCCGGTATCAGCTAGGGAAAGAGTAATATCTATGGCATTGCCTTTAGGAAAGTCCCACGTATTTGTATAAAATATAGTGGATATATATGTGTGTGTGTGTACGTATATATATGCACACACATACATACATATATGAAAATATAGTTAACATATAAATAAATATAAGAAAAAGATAAATATTATATATTTTATATCTTTTAATATAATATGATATAAAAACTCAAGAAAAGGCAAAGAAATAGAAAATTTGATAATATGTTTGTGCCTTCACATGGACATCATTCCATATTCTTAACTAAATAAACCACTTAGGAAGTCTAAGTGGATTTCATTTTATTTGACTATTGCTCACTTAATGTTTGAAAACTTAGTGGCAAAGGTCCAGCCCTGGAAATGCTGGCGGCTAGCACAGAGGCTGAAATCTGGTAATCCATGAGCAACACTCCTGCAGATGTGTTTATTTAGTCTGCTAAGGTCACCAAAGTTCCAACTATTCTTTATTTTGTCTTGTGCCTGTCTGGGCCAGGTGCCATAGTGTTTACAATATCTAATCATGTTTGTTCAGCTTTGTGGCTGGGCTGAAACATAACCCACGAGGGAAGTGGGGAAAGGGAAATAAACTGTCATGGAATAGCTACCAACCTGACTATTAATATGAAAAAACATGTTTATCCAATGCCTTATATAGTGGATAAACCTGAGAGAGAAATATGGGCTTTTTAACTGGTGTATTTGAATTGATAAAAATGAATGAAATTACCTGGGTGGTAGTATCTCATCTATTAATGATATATGTACTTTAATTTACTTTCCCAGATCCATGTATACATAATCTTAGCTGCTTCAGTCTTTTACCTGCTTCTAATATGTCTATAGCACATATTTGTAAAAAAACTAAATTAAAAGTAGCATCCATTATGAGGAGATTTCTTTTTAATTCAAAGCTAATTGGCCCTTATATGAATCTATGACCTTGGCCTCATTAGAACAGTTTTCAACCAGCTGAGCATATTGCTTTATGCTACAATTATTAATGTCTCTTGTAGGAAATTATTCAACCCCCATTTTAAATGTTCTGAATTCATAAGGTTATTTTAATGGCTTTTCTAATTTACTCCTTTTATGGTCCTCCAACCAGAATAGCTGAGATTATGTAACCTCTTCCTTTAGCCTAGAATCTCACAGAAACCAGATTTTAAGATAGATCAAGAGAGAGATTCATGATTATCCTCAGCACCCCCTAGATCAGCCTTGTCCCCAGGTCATACTTGTGTTCTCTGCTGGGGATGCCCAGTCACTCTTGAACTCCAGCACTCTCAGAGGCTAAACTACTGGCCCGACCACATTCCCAATCCCATCATTACTAGTGTAACTTAAAAAAAAAGTAAAATTGGACATTAAATAATGAATATTAAGGATTTTCCAAGGTTTCAGAACTGAGTTCTGAGACTATGGTCTACAGGGCTATTGATACAAATAAAGATGGTTGTAAATAAAAATAAAAATAATGGGATATGGAAAAGAATAGCAGTGTAAGAAGCAGCTAGAGTATGCTGAAAAAAGGAATGATGGTCTATCACCTGAAATTACTGCATTATCTTGGTTTGCTCCTGGTTAACTTTACACTGTCTAAAGATGCACACATATAAATATTTTTCAGTTTTATTGAGATATGACATAGCACTGTTTAGGTTTAAGGTATGCAGCATAATGATTAGACTTCACATGTATTATAAAATGATTAGCACATTAGTTTACTTAACATCTATCATCTCATATAGATAAAAAAAGAAAAATTAAAAAAGAAACCCCTTTTTTTCTGTGCTGAGAATTCTTAGGGCATACTCTTAACAACTTTGAAATACGCCATACAGCAGTATTAACTATAGACATATCTTGTATGTTACATCCTAGTACTTATTTATCTTATAACTGGAAGTTTGTACCCTTTGACTGCCTTCATCCAATTTACCTACCCCACCACCGGCCTCTGGTAACCATAAATTTGATATCTTTTTTTTTATGATTTTGCTTGTTTCTTTTGAAGAATATTTTTTTCCACACTTAAGTGCAGTCATACAGTATTTGTCTTTCTCTATCTGACCTATTTCACTGAACATATTGTCTTCAAAGTCCATACATGTTCTTACAAATGGCAGGATTTCCTCTTTTTTATGGGTGAATATTACATCGTATATATATTCCCTGACTTCTTTGTCCATGCATCTGTTAATGGACACGTAGGTTGTTTCTGTGTCTTGACTATTTTAAATAATGCTGGTATGAACATGTGTATGCAGATATCCCTTCAACATAGTGTGTTTCTTTCCTTCATGTGGAAAATATCCAGCCATTGTCAATATAGTGAGAACAGTTTGTGTGACATCGATGCAGCTAAGGACAATGGACTGGAATACACATGTGCGAACAATGACAACTTCCCTTAAACAGTGGGGATGGTAGATGTCGTTGAGTGAGCATGTGTACTGTGTGGCTGTTGCATTCAAAATGACTGAGCCAGTAGAGCAACTGATCTGCATGAAATTTTGAATTAAGCTTGAACATCCCTCTGCAGAAACTATTCAGATGACTCGGAAGGCCATAGCTATGGGCAACTGGTGAATGGCAATTTCATCATGACAATGTGCCTGCTCATGCATCGCGTCTCATGCAGAGTTTTTGGTGAAACATCAAATCATCCAGGTAATTCAGCACCCCTACAGCCCAGATTTGACACATTGTGACTTCTAGCTTTTCCCAAAACTAAAATCACCTTTGAAAGGGAAGAGATTTCAGACTGTCAATGAGATTTAGGAAAACATGATGGGGCAGCTGATGGTAACTGGGGGAACTAAGTAAGGTCCCAAAGTGCCTACTTTGAAGGGGACAGATGCATCATTATCCTATGTAGGTTTTTTATCTTATATCTTCTTCAATAAGTGTCTCTATTTTTCATATTACATGGTTTGATACCTTCTGGGCAGACTTTGTATATTCCTAGAAGTGGAACTGCTGGATCATATGGTTGTTCTATTTTTAATTTACTGAGGAACTGCTATATCATTTTTCTGCATTGATTGAACCAATTTACGATCTTATCAACAGTGTACAAGGGTTTCCTCTTCTCTAAATCCTCATCAGCACTTGTTTCCTCTTCTCTTTTTGATAACCACTCTAAAAGGTGTGAAGTGATATCTCACTGTGGTTTTGACTTGAATTTCCCTATGGTTAGTGATATTTCTTGTACCCATCGACCGTTTGTATATCTTCTTAGAAAAATTGTCTATTAGTTTCTCTGGCCATGTTTAATTAAATTATTTATTTTCTTGCTATTAAGTTATATGAGTTCTTTATGTATTTTGCATATGGTTTATATGATTTGCAAACAGTTTTTACTGTTCTGTGGGTTGTCTTTTCATTTTGGTGATTGTTTCTTTTGCTATATGGAAGCGTTTTAGCTTTATGCAGTCCAACTTCATTTTTTCACTTGTTGATTGTGTTTTAGGTGTCATGTTTAAGGAAAAAAAAACCCTTGCCAAAACACATGTTAAAATGATTTTTCCTATGTTTTCTTCTAGGAGTTTTATGGTTTTTGATTTTACATTTAAAATCTTTATTCCATTTCAAGAAAAGTTTTTGAGTGGTATTAGATAGAAGTCTAGATTCATTATTTTTTTTTTGCATGTGAATTCCATTTTCACAGCACAATTTATTGTAGAAACTATCTTTTCTCCATTGACCATTCTGCATCGCCTTGTCAAATGTTATTTGACTGTATACGCTTGGGTTTATTTCTGGGCTTGCAATTCTGTTCCATTTGTCTATAGTTTTGTTTTTATGCCAATACCACACCATTTTGATTACTATAGATTCATAATATAGATGGAAATCAGAGAATGCGATGCCTCCAATTTTGTTCTTTTCAGGATTGCTTTGGCTATATGAGATCTGAGATTTCATACAAATTTTAGAGTTACTTTTTCTACTTTTGTAAAAAAAATATATAACTGGAATCTTAGTTAGGGTTGCATTGAATCTATGCATAGCTGTGTGGTATATTGTCATTTAAACAATATTTATTTTCTAATTCATGAACACAAACTATCTTTCTATTTATGTTTTCTTCAGTGTCTTTCATCAATGTCTTGTGGTTTTCAGTGAAGAGATTTTTCACCTCCTTGGTTCAATTTATTTCTAAGTATTTTGTTGCTTTTGATGATATTGTAAATTGAATTGTTTTCCTTATTTATTTCTTCAGGAAATTGGTTAGTGTATAAAAACACTACTGAATTTTTATGCTTATTTTATTTTATGTATATTATATTGATTATGCTATTACAGTTGTCCCATTTTTTTCTCCTCTTTATCACCCTCTGCTCTGCACCCGGCCTGCTACCACCATTCCCTCTTCTTAGTTCATGTCCATGGATTGTAAATATAAGTTCTTTGGGTTCTCCATTTCCCATACTATTCTTAACCTCTCCCTGTCTATTTTATGCCTACCAATTTTGCTTCTTATTCCCTGTAACTTTTCCCCCATTCCCCACCCCCCCTGCTGATAACCCTCTGTGTGATCTCCATTTCTGTGACTCTGTTCCTGTTCTAAATGTTTGCTTAGTTTTTGCTTTTGTTTTTTAGGTTCAGTTGTTGATAGTTGTTAGTTTGTTGTCATCTTACTGTTCATAGTTTCGATCTTCTTCTTTTCTTAGATAAGTCCCTTTAACATTTCATATAATAAGGGCTTGGTGATGATGAATTCCTTCAACTTGACCTTATCTGGGAAGCATTTTATCTGCCCTTCCATTCTAAATGATAGCTTTGCTGGATAAAATAATCTTGGATGTAGGCCCTTGCCTTTCCTTCTTGCCTGTAAGGTTTCTTTTGAGAAATCGGCTGATAGTCTTACGGGAACTCCTTTGTAGGAAACTCTCTCCTTTCCCCTTGCTGCTTTTAAGATTCTCTTTTTATCTTCAATCTTGAGTAACTTAAGGATGATGTGCCTTGGTATGTTCCTCTTAGGGTCCAACTTCTTTGGGACTCTCTGGGCTTCCTGGGCTTCCTGGAAATCTATTTCCTTCACCATATTGGGGAAGTTTTCCTTCATTATTTGTTCAAATAAATTTTCAACTTCTTGCTCCTGTTCCTCTCCTTCTGACACTGCTATAATCCTGATGTTAGAGCATATAAAGTTGTCCCAGAGTTTCCTAAGCCCCTCCTCATTTTTTGAATTCTTGTTTCTTCATTCTGTTCTGGTTGAATGTTTATTTCTTTCTTCTGTTCAAAATCTTTGATTTGAGTCCTGTTTCCTTCCCTTCACTGTTGGTTCCCTGTATATTTTTCTTTATTTCACTTTGCATAGCCTTCGCTACTTCCTCTAATTTGCATCTATACTCAATTATTTCTGTGAGCATCCTGATTACCGGTGTTTTGAACACTGCATCTGATGGGCTGGCTACCTCCTCATTGCATAGTTCTTTTTTTGGAGTTTTTATTTGTTCTTTCATTTGGGCCATATTTCTTTGTCTTGGAAAGCCTGTTATATTGTAAGGGGTGGAGTATTAGGTATTCATCAGGGTGGGGTAACCCACATTGCTGCGTTGTGGTATTGTATCCGGGGGAGAGGTCAGAGAGGGAACACTGCTGCTTGCTTAGCTCTTACTCCGCTCTCCTTTACTTCATTTTACTAAATTTATTGATTACATTGAAGAGTTTTATTTTTTGGGTGGAGTCTTTAGAATTTTTTAAATACAGCTTGGGCAAAAGTAGGTT
>PVJI01033328.1:0-11363 GCA_004026765.1 Micronycteris hirsuta
TGACATCCACTGTCTTCCACAGTGTGTGCCTGGAATACAACAATATTGGGATGTTGAGAGTTTCTGTGTCCTGTGCTGTCGTGGGGATTTCGTCCCTGCCGAAACCCATGGGTGACCGCAACTCGATGCGTGAAAGAATCTCATACTGAGACATGTGCGGAAAGGAGAGTCCAGGGCCACAGGACCAATTCCTCCATCTCAGGAAAAGGCCTTGTGGGTAGCTTAGCCGGGGTTTTTATTAGAGGCTTTAGGACATATTTACATTGAATTGATTATTCATGGGATTAAGCAGAACAGGGATAAGTTTACTCATTAGCAGGGCATTAGGATGTAAATTCAGGTCCGGTGGCAGACAGGACCAGGGTAATATATGAAACAGGGCTCAGCAAGCCAGAATTTTTTAAGATACATCTTTGCCAAATTCCTATTAGAGAATTCCCATTCCACAGACATGATCCACACTTGTTCACATGGGAATCACACGGAGCTGTGCTCAAAATGCATAGATTCTCAGGAACATGCGTGTTTACATGCGTGTGGAAAACACTGCTACACTGTGCGTAATGTGTTCAAGTCTTCCTAGGATCAGAAGCAAATTCAGAAGCAAACTCTCCTCCTGTTGCCAACATCCTAAGTTTAGTTTTCTAAAAGACTTTAGCATAATTAGACCACGAACCCAATTTCTTCATGTAGCCAGGTCCAGTGAGAGAGTGGTGGGGAAGGCAACTCAACAAGGACAAAAATGTTGATTGCTGTTGAATAGAAATTTTCAGAAATGTAAATGTAAAGCAAGAAATGTAAAGCAAGTTGATTTTTATGAATATTTGTTTACCTGGCATTCTATATATCCTTTTAGTCAGTTAAATCATGTGTTTATAGAGGGCATATATTTTATTACAGTACATTGAACCACATGTGCTACAATTTAACATCAGCTCAAAGCTCAAGTTCGTTGTGGATCTCATAGCTGCAGCCCACGCTCACTATTATGTTAGTCCCTGATGGAAGAAGGCCAGTGTGTAGATCAACTGTGTGTGTACTCGATGGAGAACATATGGAGACCAATAGTCACTCTTCATTTGTTTTATTCTGTGACTTCAGAGTTATTGTAACTTACTTAAGTGAACCTGAGAAAACTCTATTAATGGTTAAGTATATTTGTGTGGGTAGCCCTATACACTTTACAAAAATATTATTCTTCTCATTATCCCTACTTTTTCAAATGTTGAATACAGATGGGCCAAAGTTATCTAGCCTATCAGTAAAAGGTAGAGCTTGACTCAGATCTTTTGCCAATGAATTCTAGAGCTCTTGGGGCTAAAAAAACAAAAGTTATCCTGTTTTCTCACCAGCTACTATACAGAATTTTGGGGCTGGGTGGAATAATAAAAAAATCAACTATTTCAGTCTATCAAACTTTTCACATGTATATAAGTTACCTGGTGGTCTTATTAAAATGCAGATTCTCTGTGAGTGGGTCGAGGCAGAACCTGTCATTCTGAATTTCTAATAAGCTCCCAGGTTGTGCTGAAGTGGTTGGTATAGGGCCAGATGTCAGGTCTCAGGGGGCACACCATCCAGATGTTTCCGAATCAAGCAGATGTTTTTTTGTGTTATTGTATAGACTAGCTTAACAACCTAGAAAGTGACTAAGTGCATATTTCTTTTGTGTTTTCCAATGAAATCCATGGCTGTTCAGTACCATTCAGAAAAGTAATAATATTAAAAGATAAATTGTATAAAAGCAGGATAAACTTTTGCTGGACTACTATAACATTGCTAAGAGCCTCACTTGAACCCATTCCTATTCCAAGCTGAGTAAGGAAAATAAAAGTATAACACAACGTATCTGTCATCAAGAAGTTTACAATTCAGTGAGGAAAACAGCAAAAGTATACATGAAATAATTTTATATAGAATATATTTACACTGTGTGACCAGAGTGAATATTATAAGTATTTCCAGAAAGAAGAGGTTAATGAGAAATAAACAAGTCAAGAGAGAGCTCTAGAAGAATCTCTACGTAGGCTGGATCTGCAATCAAGGAAAGGATGAGGCAGGTTTGGAAGAGAAGAGGAGCAGAGGGGTATCTGAGAAGGGAAAACAGGTTGAGCGAAGTTTAAGAGGAAGCATATTGCAGTATGGCAGTGCCTCCTTTCAGACAAGGGAGTTTCTACGAAGAAGTGATGTGGAGCACATCTGAAGAGGTAAATGAAGCAGGTGTATATAAAGGTCCAAAAGTTAGGCAGACCATTCTGATACTTCTTTTTGTGGGGAAGGAGCCCCACTATTCGATGCACCAAGTCCAAGGTGAGTTTTTAGACCCTGTGATTTTCAGCTACCCTTCAAAATTGACATTATACACTTCGATTTTAAGAAGTTTTTGAGCAGATATCTAACATAAGGAATTAAAGTATTTAGATTAATTAGATTATCATTAATTACTGACTGGTACAATAAAAAATCATCTTTTCATAATTGCCAACTGTTTTCAGGTTAACCAAAACTGCACATTCAGGGTTCATGTAGGCTAACAGTTCTGGAAACGGCAGCATCGGCTCACCATTCCACTCTAACAGTTGTTCTGTGATGAGAGGGGAAAAGATTTCTCTACAGTGCATAATGTCTTCCAGTCAGAAGCCAAACTCAACAGAGGGATTCTCACTTCAGACACAATTCAGTTAAAGAACATAATGGAGACTATCAACTGGGATGAGAGATGCAGATGAGAGAATAGCGAATCTCCAGATTAGAGATGAGAATACAGAGCCTCAAAACAATTTTTAGTGTATATTTATTCAAGTAAGGGCCACAAGTACTTTAAAAACTTTTAATGTATTTAAATGAAAAAATAACTATCATTTATGTAAACAACTTCTATTGCAGGATCTATGTGCTAGATACTGTGCTTAAAACTGAGAGGAACCAGGAGTCCAGCCAAGCTATGGACTTCTATTTCTTTTCCTGAGATGTAGTATCCCTGACTGGCCTGGTTTGGCAAGGGGAGGCAGGACTGTGTATGTATGTTTGTGGGTGTTTTACAGGGACTTTGAGATTTAATGGTGACATTCCACCATTAAACATGTGTGGCTTTTGGAAAAAAAATCACTTAGTTGAAGTCACATGGCTAATAATGGGCAGAGACAAAACCCAACGCCATTCTCTTCCCGGTAACTCAGTGCACAACAGGCAGCATTAAACTCTGTATAGAAAATACGTGTCAGACGCAGAAAATGGTCAGTGAGACTACAGATACATCACAGTCACAAAGGAGCAACTTAATAATAGGAGACAAGGAGAACGCTTAAGTCTTAGTTAAGAACGTACTACTTCTTATCAGTATGGAAGGTTCAGGGCTATGGGATTAAATTACATGTGCCAGAGCACTTTGTTTTCTGCGAAGTGATTCTACATTCCCTCTGCACTCCTTCTTAGGATAAATCGAAGTTCCCCACAAGTGGGGTACAGAAATTGATCAAGGGATGCCTTAGATACGGGACGGGAGCACTCAAATCAGCCCAGACATGAATGCAAAAGAAAACAGCAAACACTGACTTACAAGAAAGGTGAGGATGTTCCAGACCCAGTGCCTTTGGGGTCCAGGCCTGGAGAGCCTGTTGGCTTCCGCTTCCAGAAAAATGGAATGACAATGTGTCTTAGGCCCCTTAAACCACTTCTCTTGCCACCTGCTCCAAGCCTTCCCCTCCCAGGCAGAAATTCCCTCACTTATTCAAACCTGCCTTGAACCAGTCCTGTCTTGCTGCCTTTGTTCTTCTTCTCCCAGAAATTTAAATGGGCTATTTTGTATATTGTAAGATAACAAGAGACGTGAGGAGAGGAGCTTGTCTGTCTTGCTCCCCCTTCTACACCTGGAGCCTAACAAAGTGGCTGCACACCTTGGGTTTGGACTGAATTAGTGAATGTTTACACTCTAGATTCTTAAGCAATTTCCCTGTGCCTAATTGTGGATTCATATCCAAGAAAAGTTTAGTAGCCCAGATGATTCATTTGTAACAGGCTCTGATTTTTTTAAATATCTTTCAGCACTAACAAAATGCCGTCTTATAGAGACAGTGCAAGTATAGAAGATCACCTGGTACTCACCTGAATGGACATAGCATGGGGTGAGCCTAGTGAAAAAGTACTTGGGACTTAGAAGCAAAAGTTCTAGGTGTAAGGTTCTTTTCTTTTAATATATAGTCTCAGTTTTATTATTTGTGAAATCGTGATAAAAATACCTGCCTTACATTTCTCCCGGGTTTATTTTGAGAAAAATTCAGTAGCATATGGAAACTGCTTTATGAATTAATGGGCATTCTACAGAAATAGCAATCACAGCTATTTGGTACTAGTAATAAATTTGCAGCTGTATTTCCCCATGTTGTTCACATTTTAAATCCATTTTAATAATAGCTTGTGTGGAATGAAAAGGTATAGTTTCATAGTACTAAAGATTCACCTTTCTACTGATAAATTATTTCCACCTCCTAGAAGAATCAGTTACTTTCTTCATAGTATTTATGTCAGCACTCTGAATTAAGATCAGGTTTAACAAACAACGCCAGATTCCACAGATGTGGAAGAATAAATATTTGTAATGCAGCAGTTGTAGTTGTTCCCCAACTCCCAAAGCAATTTAAGTTGCAGTGAGAGATCCGTGGAATGGAGAAACTTCTGGTGTGTTAGGATCAGTGTCCCACAGACCCAATTAAGATTGGTGTTGGGAATATATTGTGGCTGAACTAAAATTCAAAAATGAAATGACATTCTCTTACCCATGTAACTTTTGGAAACAGGGGCAAATGTTCGCCAAATTAACTTTATAAAATGTGAGAGCTTTTTAACTCAAATATGTTTACCAAAGCAAAGTTGATTCAAAGTAAGATCTTAATTCAAATGGTAAGTACTAAGGTGAAATGCTGCAACTTAAAAATGATCTAGATATTTCAAATTAAACAGATATTGGTTGTAAATTAAATGCACAGTCATTTAACTCTTTTGCTTATTTTATCTTCATGTTTTTAAAGGTTAATGTGATGCACAATGCTTTGCCAACCTTTTTTGGAATGAAAAGAAATACAGATAATCAATAATATAAATACAGTCATAGGTCAAAAGTGAATTCAGATGGTTAAGGTCAAAAGTTAAAAGAGTCCAGAATGGACAGCTTGGGGCATGTGTTCAGAGATAGATAGCACATTATCGAATTAAAGTGTTTCAATTTATTAAGCTATATTATAGATATTAACACAGATTCTGACTACAATTTTCCAATAGAAGCTACATTTCACTGTAAAGTTTGGATTCTGGAGGGCCATTTTCAGAAGGCAGTCCCATGCCTTCTGAAATGTGGACTATGGTTCCGGCTACTAACCAAGGAACAGCCTGTCGCCCTGTGGACTTGGCTACAGCACTGTTTGACGTCGATCCTGCTACTTACACCATCTGTGAAGGGACCCATCAGAATTCATGCTTCCCCATGCCATCGGTAACAGGCTCACCAACCTCAATCTTGTCTATGGACCCTTGAATTGGAGGGTGAACCTGGCTCCAGCTGCTCTTAGCCAACAGTACTCTCTGTCCATGGCCTGAGGGAGGCGCACTCCCTCTGTGCCCCAGGGCAGGCCCTCCAACCTCTATCTGACTGCAGATCCTGAACTGCCCCATAAATCTGTTCCAGTCCCTTGAGTTATCAGGATGGAAAACACTCTGCCCACTCAGGGGCCAGCCTAGAGACATGCTTATCTGAACCCCTGGAGGTAGACCTGCTGACCTCAGTTTAATGCACTACTGGAACCCAGTTCCAACCCTTCACACCTGCAATGCAACAAGTACTACTTGCCCAAGTATCAGCCAAAAGACATACACCTCTATGTCTCTGGAGGCAAGCACTTGTCCTCAGTTTGACTGTAGATCTTGAAAGGGTACAATTAACCAGCTTCAGCTCCTCACAGCCACAGTCTAAAAGCGGACCAGCCCAGGGACCTGTTAGGAACCTCCTAGGGACCTGAGAGAACTACATGCATCTGTATACCTGATAAAAAGTCCACCATAATGCAGATCCTTGTTTCCAAGTCAGAAATATTGACCAGGGTCCTAAAGGCAATCTCATCCACTCACAGACATGAAAGTATACATCTCACTGTCAAAGATACATACAAACACAGACTTATATACTAGAATGGTGGCATGTAAATCACTTTTATTGCTAGTATATAAAGGACAAAAGTAGTATGAATAATTAATACCGCAGATATTTGTTAATAAAAACACAGCATAGAAACTGGACATCAATTACATGAAAGAGGGGAGTAATATGTAAAATTGCTGTATTTGATTGTGTTATGTTCAACTGAACAAACTAAAAATGAGTGGAGAGTAAATCAATAACCAAAAAAACTTCCCAACAAAGAAGGACCAGATGGCCTCAGTGATTAATCCTACCAAACATCTAAGAAGGAATTAACACCTCTCCCTCTCAAACTTTCCAAAGAACTGAAGAAGAGGAAGTACTTCCAAACTTATTTTAAGGGGACAGCATTACCCTGATATCTAAACCAGATAAGGACACTACAAGAAAATTAAACTACAGACCAATATTCCTGATGAACATAGGTGAAAAATCCTCAACAAAATACCAGTAAGCCAAATTCAATTTTAAAGCACATTAAAAGGATCATACATCATGATCAACTGCGATTTATCCCTAAATTGAAAGGATGATTCAACATATGCAAATTAATAAACATGGAACTCCACGTTAACAGAATGAAGATTTAAAACCATATGATCTATTCAATAGATGCAGACAAGCATTTGATAAAATTCAATACCCTTTTGTGATCAAAATTCTTGGCAAATTAGGTATAGAAAGAATGTATTTCAACATAATAATCATCATAGATGATGAGCCCACAACTAACATTGACTCAAAGTTGAAAAGCTAAAAGCTTTTCCTCTGAGATCAGGAGCAAAATAAAAATGCCTACTTTCAGTGCTTTTGCTCAACACAGTACTGAAGTCCTAACCAGAGCAATTAGTCAAGAAAAAGAAAAAGAAGGCATCCACTAGAAAGGAAGAAGGTAAATTATCCTTGTTTGCAAATGACATGATCTCATACAGAGAAAACCTTGAAGACTCCACCGAAGTAACTATTAGACCTAATAAACTAATTTAGTAAAGTTCCAGAATACCAAATGAACATACAAAAATCAGTTGCATATCTATACACATAAAACCAACTATTGGAAAGAGAAGTTATGAATTTAATTTATAATAATATTTAAAAAACAATAAAATACTTAGAAATAAATTTAACCAAGAAGGTGAAATATCTGCACTGAAAACTATAATCTATTGAAGAAAGAAATTGAAAAACATATAAGTGTATGGAAAAATATTTCATGTCCATGGATTGGAAGAATTGTTAAAATGTCCATATTTACCAGAGCGATCTACAGAGTCAATAAAATCTCTATAAAAATTCCAATGTTTTTTTCACAGCACTAGGAAAACAATCTGTAATTCATAAAAACCACAATAAACCTTAAATAGCAAAAGCAAACTTGAGAAAGACAAAAAAAGGTGGAGGCATCCTACTTCCCGATTTCTAACAGAATTACAAGGCTTTCATAATTAAAGCAGTATTAAACTGGCATAAAAATAGACACATAGACAATGGAACATAATAAGTAGCACAGAAACAAACCCAGGTGTACATAGCCAACTAACCTTTCACAAGGACAATAAGAATATTCAGTGGGGAAAGAATAGTCTCTTCAATAAACGGTGTTGAGAACATGCGATATCTACTTGCAAAAAATGAAATCGGGCCCTTATCTTGCACCTTTCACAGAAATTAACTTGAAACACGTGAAAGACTTACACGTCGTGCCTAAAATCATAAAGCTCCTAAAAGAAAACTTAGGAACAAATGTTTTTGATATTGGTCTTTGCAATGAGTTTTTGTATATGACACCAAAAGAGCAAACAACAAAAGCAAAACATAAATAAGTGGGACTTCATGCAACTAAAAAGCTTCTGCACAGCAAAGGAAAGCAACCACAAAATGAAAAGGCAGCCTATGAAAACAGAGAAAATATTTGCAAACCATATATCTAATAAAGGGTTAATATCCAAAATAGATAAGAAGCTCACACAACTTCATAGCAAATGAGTAAATAAATAAATAAATAGGCAAAGGAACTGAATAGACATTATCCTGACAAAGACATATAAACAGCCGAAGTAAATGAAAAAGTGCTCAACATAACTGATCATCAGGGCAATGCAAATCAAAATGACGATGAGATAGTTCCTCATACCTTTTAGGATGGCTATTACCAAAAAGTCAAATTATAAGCGCTAGTGAGGATGTAGAGAGAAGGGAACCCTTCTACACTGTTGGTGCAAATGTAAATTAGTACAACTATTATGATAAACAGTATATATGTTCCTCAGAAATTAACAATAGAACTACATGTGATTTAGCAATCTCGATTCTAGGTATATATCCAAAAGAAACAAATTTAGTATCTTTAAGAGATAACCTCACTCTCATGTTCATTGCAGCATTATTCACAATAGGAAAAATATGGAAACAATTGAAGTGTCTGTTGACAGGTGATAAATGTGCATGTGAATATGTGTCTGTGTGTGTATATAAATACACATATTTATAATGGAATATTATGTAGCCATAAAAAGGGAAGAAGAAAATTTTGCTGTTTGTGACAATGTGGATGAACCTGAAGGGGATCATGCTAAGTGAAATAAGTCAGACACAGAAAGACAATCCTGTATGAAAGCACTTATATGTGGAATCTAAAAAACAAATCAAGCTGATAGGACTAGAGAGCAGAATGGTGGGTGTCACAGTTTGGGCAGCGGGGTCAATGGGAAGGTACTGGACAAAGGGTACAAACTTTCTGTTTGGAGATTAATGAGCTCTGGAGATCTGATGCACAGCATGGCAATTATGGTTAGTCATACGCTATTGCAGCAACTGTCAACGCTTTTCATCTTGTGACACACGTTAATTACTAAAATTCTGCAGCACACCAAAAAATACATTTTTTGCCAATATGACAAAAATAAGTATAATTTTTATTCATTCATACTGGCTGGCTATTGTTGTGTTGGCTGCTGTCATTTTTTTAATTTGACAATCTGAGGGAAAAGAAGTCAGTGCTTCTGACTAAATAATCAGATACTGCATATTTCAAAAATCCCTGTGGCACACTGCTCAAAAATCACCACTCTATTGTATACTTAAACTTTGCTGAGAGTAGATATTAAGTGTTTTCATTTCACACACACAAAGGTAATTGCAAGGTGATGGATGTGTAAATTAACTTGATTGTGGCAATCATTTCACACTTTATACATATATTAAAACATCATGTTATATACCATTAAAAAATCACATTGTACACCTAAATATTATATGTACAATTTTTATTTGTTAATAATACCTTAATTGAGTACAACAATTTTTATTTGTTAATAATACCTTAATTGAATAAATAGTTGGATTCTGAAAAATTAAAACCTACGTAAGAGCAGTATTTATATATGCAGATATACACAAATGCACACAATGCCCCTCCCCCACACATCCACACCACAAACCATACCGTATGTACATTAATTTTCAAGTGAAAACATGTCAAGATTGTTCTTCTATTGTAAGGTCATAGAAGTAAGTTTACAGCTAGAAAACTCTAAAAATCATTTAGTAAGACTTCCCTTTGTATAGATGAGTAAACTAAGGTAAAAGTGATGAAATAATACTCCAAAGTCACAAAGTTGCTGTTAGTATTTAATTAGGAAGAATTAGAAACAGCCGTCCTCACTCACCAGAGGAAGCAGACAATTGCAGTAATGAAACGGTGTGAATTTTTACTGGGCTAGCAAATGGTCTTAAAATGTAGGCCATATAGGATTGGAAGATAAAGGACTCCATCTCCCTCAGGAGCTGGAAATGGACCTGACAATTGTCACACTTGCCAGCAGAAAAGTCTGAGACTCAAGACATTTATGAGCTACCGACTGAAAGGATCCAGGAGGAGCCATAGCTGGCAAGTGGGGCACATTGGCCCATTACCCTTGTTTCTGGGTAAATAACAAAGAGTCTTAACTGAGAGAGACACTCATTTTGCATTTGGATTTGCAAACCTGGCAAATGAAGCAAGTATCCCTACCACTATTTAACACCTAGAGCAAGAATATTATTTTAATTTGGATCTTGATCATCTAATTAAAGAACTGTAAGGCTCAATGAGTTATAAAGCATTAGACATTGTATACATTCCCATTCACAAAGCATGGACTAATGAAAATTGGAACGGACAATTGAAATGCCTGCTTATGAAATTGCAGGGTGATAGAAAAATAAAAGAATAATTTTAAGGAATGAATAAATGTGTGTGTAAATTTAATATAGGTAGATTTAAGGAAGATCATCATTGGATATACAATTGAGATATTTTGGAAGAAGACAGGGAGAAAATGGTGGGAATAATACAGGCACTCATAGAAACTTTTTCTGTATTTCTAAATGTTTTTCTTTTTCTTTTCCTGACCCTGTACTGGTGGGACATGAGTTACATTTATGATTTCTAAAGGAAGAATCAATTGCTGAACATGACACTATAGCAATACCTCTAAATATTACTGACCACATTCCTAAAAGAAGGATAATATAGATCGTTCCTTTTTTAAAAAAGTGGGATTAATGGTTTCTGTCTCTGTCTTACCTGGTTGGTGAGGCATGCCTATAAGCTTGTGCTTATCCAACCCCACTCTAAAACACAGACTAAATAAAGGAGAAGCCACTGACCTTATGTAAATTGCTCCTAGCTTTATGGACCAGTCTTCTAGCTGAACCTAACTGTCCTGCCCCAAGGAAAATAATCTGGATAAAAATTAATGAAAAGTGGAAAGAAGAGAAAGTGATTGCTCCTATAAAGGAAGCTTATGGGAAGCTCTTTGACACGCTCTAAAGTATAGTTGGAGATCACTATTATCTATATGATAGCATCATGGAGAAAGCAACATTTTAATCCAAAATACATACCCAAACTTTTTTTTTATTAATTTTTTTGTTTAATTACAGTTATTTGCAGCCTCTCCCCTCCCCCTCCCTTCCCCTCCCGTCCCACCACCCCGACCTCCCTCCTCCCCCTTAGTTCTGTCCATGTGTCCTCTACAGTGATTCCTGAAAACTCTTCTCCCCATTGTCCCCACCCCCCTCTCCCCTGCCTATTGTTAGACTGTTCTTAATTTCAGTGTCTCTGGTTATGTTTTGCTTGCTTTCTGCTTTTGTTGGTTATGATCCGGTTAAAGGTGAGATCATAAGGTAT
>PVJI01033329.1:0-11367 GCA_004026765.1 Micronycteris hirsuta
CACTTCACTTGTTTTAGGTACTTGCTTGACCCCTATAGGCATTAGAGTTTATGACCCCAGGCTTAGACCTTCTTGCTTCTTACCAAGGGGCATGTTCTAACCCTAATCTTTGGCCTTTTTGTTTAGGCTTTATGATCTCTATAGCTTCCAGGTCATTCCTGTCCTAGGAGAAGTGATTGCAGGAGACTGGAAGTCCTACCAGTACCTTGTGGAGAGTATTCGACGGTTCCCATGTCAGGTATAAAACTTCTGTAGCTTACAACAAAGGCCCTGAAGGTGAAGTCCCAGTGACCCTTGCTGTGTCTTCCTTTGTGTTTTAGGAGGAGTTCAAGGAGATGATAGAAGATGCAGGTTTTCAGAAGGTGACTTATGAAAGTCTAACATCAGGCATCGTGGCCATTCATTCTGGCTACAAACTGTAACGCCTTTACAGTCCTGGAGCGTGAACCACTCACATCCTGTCGGGAGCCTGCAGCTGAAGGATAATCAGGCTGGTGAGAGCAGCAACAGACGTCCCCTCCTAAGGATATGTGCCTTGGACTCATCTCTGATATGACCAATCTCAAAGTGGAAGAAACAAATTCTTGTCACTTTATTTCACCTTTCATCAGGAACTGCTTCAGGCCTTCTCCCTGAGGTATTATGTCTGTATTTTTTGCCCAGTTCCTGCAATTTTTTTTTCAGCTGTGCAGTGTGTGGTGTAGGTAAAACCAGCACTAAGGCGGTTTTGAAGCATGTTTGTAGTTTCTCTGCTGGGCTGACTTCCAGAGGGACAATGAATCATTGGAATCTAATGATTTGAACCAGAAAACTTCGTAACTGTACCTGAGTCAACCTTCATCCTAGGACTGGTTGAAGGCCAAAAGCCAAGGCCCATCAGAGGGCTAAATGATCACAACTAGAATTATGTACTGAACCACTAAATGAGTTTACAGTTTGTATGGTATTCGTGATTTATTTTTTTCTTGAGGGAAATACATTTGTCGTCATTCACTGAGTGCTCTTCTGCCAAAGCCACTGTTCTGCCCTCCATGCCTGTCATGAAGAAAACAACTCTTGGAAAGAATAAATGTACCAGCAAACTCCTGCATTTAAGTCTTAAAAGAGCTTCTTTGTCAGAATACATTTGAAGAAAGGCCTTTACAGCAAAAAAGTTTGAAAATTATTTAGCCTAAGCCCTCTAGTCCTTAGGGTTCTTACATCCTTAATACGATATTGGTGTTAAAATGAGGCATGTTTTGAATGTGGATAGAGCTTAAGGTTTTTGTGGGGCCTTGCTAAGTAAGAAATTGCAGAAACCAACCTGAGTTGCCTGGCAGTTTGTTAATTGTAGATTAGCTTAGTACAAGGCTATTTGAAAAGGCTTCCGATATGCTGCCTCTTGTCCCAGCACAGTAGGAGTCATTGATGTACCTTCACTCTTAAGATCTTGCCGTCACTGGAAAGCGTTCAGATACAGCGATCTATATGCAACTATCTGAAAGACAGCAACTAGGAATATTTAATAAAATGCTAATAGCCCTGCCTGGTGTAGCTCAGTGGACTGAGCATGGGCTGCGAACCAAAGGGTCGCTGGTTCGATTCCCAGTCAGGGCACATGCCTGGGTTGCAGGCCAGGTCCCCAGTGGGGACCACATGAGAGGCAACCACACATTGATGTTTCTATCCCTCTCCTTCTCCCTCCCTTCCCTTCTAAAAATAAATAAATAAAATCTTTTTTAAAAAATGCTAATAAACCTTAGAAAAACTTTAGATTTTTTTTTTCCAGCTAGCTGGAGCCTATGGGCCTTTGACATTAACAAGGAGGCGACACTGGAAGGAACTTTGTAAACCATCAGCCCAGTTTTATATTTACAGCAATGTGGTCTCCTCACATTTGAATCAAAAAATAAAATCTGCCACTTCCTGGCAGTAGATAAGGGCCTAATCAAGTCTGAACCCCGCAATGTCCAGCTGCTGGTATTTATACGAACAGATTGAAAATGTTCCCGGTCCCAAAATAGCTCAACTTCACTAGGACTCCTAAAACCCCAAGTACCAGAGTAAAGAAAAACAATCTTCCAAAGATGTTACAGACCTAATGCTGCTCTTAAGATGGAGTCATCACCTATCGATTCAAATCTATCACCCCTTCTAGGTAGCAATAACCTGGCCACTCAGAAATCCTAATTGTAGCTCACAAGTCCAAGAGCTAAAACAAAAATCCATACTTCATGTGAATACTGAGCGTAGGGTAACTAGGAAGCCAGGCCCTCTTGCAACTTCCCAAGATGGTTGTGGATTTTCAGCCTCTAGAGTATTTCCTTTCTACCTGTAAGACAAGTCTGCCATATTTGCTTTTCTTAAAGGACATGTCTTCCTAAAATTGATAGCAGGAAACCTTTAATGAAGACTACTTATCAAGCTGTAATTGGGTCTTTTAATGACAACTTCAATTCATTTGTTCATTGGGTTTCTGACTGCAGCTAAAGCACAGCAGAGCAGGCTCACATATTTAAATTCCTGCAAAGACTTTGTAAGAATCACATGGAGGGCTGCTGCTCATTTCTCCTTTTAAAACCACCTTTCATCTTTGCAGTGTCCTTTTGGGGCCTGGCAAGGGAGTGGGGATGGCCAAGAGACCAAATTTCTCACTAGCCCAACTTAGTTATCAGCATTATTTCCATTCCACAGCCATAGAAAGCTTATGACACATTCATCACCACAACCACTTGAGGCCTAAGGCCCAGAACATTCTATAGCAACATCTTTTAATGAGCACTTAAGGACAGCATTTATCAGGTTAGGTGTAAGACTTAATCCAGAAATTTCTCAGACATGCACTTCTGAGTATTCTGCCATGCATGACAGTTGCAGATGGGTTGAGAATTACAGACTTCAAGTACTGAATAGGTTAGTGTACCATATCCCACAGCAGCTTACTTCAGGGACTCACCCCCACTAACCTAAATGGCTATGGACCACCTTCAGCAACCTTAGATTAGTTGAACAAATTGTAACTAACACAAAGTTCTCCAACAGATTTATTTTGGGGGGAAAGGAATGGATTTTGAAGAGGAAGAACATGGAGCAGAGAGGTATGGAATAGAAAATAAATACAAATGTAAGCTGTTTTGCTAATTGTTTTATAACCACAACAGATGAGTACAGAGAATGCCCTGTACAAAACAACACAATAAAGGTTCAAGATCAAGGTGTTCCTTTAGGCAAGGCTGAAGATTTCAGTCTCTGGTATTTGGAATTTAGGCTGCAATCCTCGTTTTTGGATGGATCACTGGGGTGTTGGTGCAGTCCACTTTAACCAGATTTGAACAGAAGAATGGCCACTTGGCCCAGGTAGAAGTAGATGAAGTGTTTGGTTTCATGTGTCACGTAACTACCGAAGTTCCTCCCCACGATGCAGTGCCATGTGGGGTTGTACTTCTTGTCAAACTCCTAGTGGGGGAGGGGAGAGAAAAAGAACACTAGAATTTTAGTGGTAAACCAGAGGTCAGAGTTTGCCTCCTGGATAGGCAGAGCCTGCAGGGGTAAAAATGAGGAACGTTAGCATCTGCAGATTCTTAGAATGAAAGAATGTTCCCCAGCTCCAAGTCGCCTACGTAGTACATTAATGCAAACATACTTGCAGTCTGAGCTAAGCTGGAAACGGGCTGGGATGTAAAAAGCAGAAAGGGCAGCCTCAAAGACAGGGCACTTTGTTATCGTGGTAATTCCACCTTCATAACTTCTGTAATATTAATTGATAGCAGGTGACATCAACAGTTCTAGTTTATCTTGTTCTCATGTGTAGACAGAACTAAACAGTCCTCCTACTGTATGTCAGGGTCATGCACCCCCCAAATCCTGGGAAATGGTTTTTAGCCCAGAGTACCCCATTATAACTCATTCCTTAACTGCACTCCAGTATCCTTAATAACAAAAGACTTCCAAAAGGACAAAGTCTCAATTAGCATATAAACCACCGTGGATCAAAATTTTAATTTAAGGAGACAAGACACTTGGCACTCCAATGCTCCTATGAAAAGAATGCTGGGAGCAGAATTAACAGCCACCTGGTCAAATTTTATCCTTAATTATAATTTAAATAGACCTCCTTTTCACCTTTTCACATCTATTGTGAGGCTGATATTCTGCAGGAACACTTTTCCTCTACTTTCCCCACTCCAAGAGGTTTGGGGACTAACTAGAATGCCCGTGTTAATTTCCTCACTAGGTTACTGTAGACAGGGGCCACAGCTAATCCTTATCTATAGAATCATTAGAAGTCTGTGATTTGGCTCCTCTTATACTGTATGCAGCATTAACATCTTTTAGATCAAGGAGAACATTCTTACAACCTACAGGAACGCACTGCTGCGTTTGTCAAAAAAAAGGTATGTATTTCTATTTCATCTGAAGTCTTTCATCTTCCCATTCTCAACTGCAACCCTCTCACGATTTAGGCTGCAAGCTTCCTTCCCTTCCAGAAAACATAGCAGGAGCAGTTGGCAGTTCTGACAGCTGTCTACAGGCTGTCATTTACCAAGCCCCATCCTAGCCCCCCAACTACCACTACCACCTACTTTCTCTCAACTGGCGGCTAAACTCCCCACTGGAAGGCTGGCAAGATCTCCCTCCGGCCTGGCTGGAAACACCCACGCACTCCTCCCTCCCGAACACCCAGATGGATCTTCCGCGCAGGAATCGTGCAGAAGGGGGAACCGCTGCTCCCCGATCCTGGAAACCGTTGCTAGGTGGCGCTTTCCCCGTCAGAGCTGGGTAATAAAAAAAAAAACTTGGGGCGCCGAGATTCTGGTCTTCCCAAGAGGAGCGAAAAATTCACTTGCGTTCTTTCTGTAAACCTCTACACACGAGCTGCCCTGCATGCCCTCAAGGATCTCTGCCAGGCGCTCTAGAGATGCATAATCCCGGAGAGGAAACTAAGTTGTGACTCGGTCCAGCTGAGTGACATCAGCCTCAGCCCCCCGCCAGCGCCCCATCTTTACCTTCTTAATATGCGCCGCAATATCCTTCTCTATGTTATATTTCTCCAAAGCCTGAGTAGCACATTCCACGGAGTCCTGTTGCATCTCCTCCGACATATCGGCATTTTTGATCACCGCCTTTCGGTCGCACATGGTTACCTGGGGGACGGGGGCAAGACAAAGGGTGAGGAGTTAGGATGCGGAATGCTCCTGCAAAACGCCAGCTACCCACTGCCCGTTCCCCGCCGTCCGGGATGACGCCCCCCAGACCACTTCTCAGGGAGCGCGGTCCACACAGACACAACGGCGGGAGAAGTCCGGGGAGGGACAAAACAAGATAGCGAAGTCCCCCAGAGCCCCACGATTCTCACAGTGGAGCAGGTGCTGGCCAACTGCAACAGTCTCCTGGGGGAGGGGCTGGCGAAGCTCACACCTAGCCGGAGAAGCCGTGGCTACCGAAGCCGTGGCGCATCTAAGGAGCACCACACCAGACACCGCCGCCTATTGCCTAGGCTCCGCCCTGCCCCTGAAGACCCGCCCTCACAGAACATTCCTATTGGCTAGACGCTGCCCCTAGGACTCTCCCATTGGTCCATGGGCTCAATGGTTCCCGCAGGGTCTTTCTCCTGCATTTTGTTGCAGACCACAATGCACTGCTTGTGGCGTCGGTTGCCCCGGCAATGGGCCGCACGCGGTGAGGCCCATACGCGCCGAAGGTGGAGCTGGGGCACGCTATCTAGAACACCGAATGGCTAGAGGGGTTTAAGAGAAGCTTCTGCGCAAGCCAGGGATACATTGTCCCAAGATTTGTTCTCGAATGATAGTTGGGTCCACACCATGTCGGAAGGATTTACGGATTCAAACTGAGGTAGCCAGTCGCTTCACTGAAAGGGTCTTTCTGAAGCAGGGTCGGTTACTTGGGCAAATAGACTAGTGCGGTCGCAGAAGAGGGAACCACAGGGCTTGATTTAATGCTCTACTGTCTCATTCTTGAATTACTTTTTTTTATTTTTTAGCAAGGGACCTCACATTTTCTTTTTTTGCTTTGGGTCCCACAAATTATGTAGCCTGTCCTCCTTAGAAATATCGGAGAGAGATTCCTTAAAAATAAGAGAGGGTTTCCTTATGAATTAAGGAAGTACGCGCCCCCCCCCCCAAGAGTTGGGTCTTCCTCCTGGGCAATTCAGACCTTCTTTAAGGGGGGTGGGGGGCACGCTGGGCGGATTTGGGTGTGCGTGCCCAGGGTGGGGCATCTTGCTCGATGAGGCAGTCTTTCCTGTGTGGGAGTTTCTTGGTTGACGATTTATCTCTAAGCTTGAGGTGCCCTAATGATTAGAAAGGCATCCCTCAGAGATACTTCTTCTGGCTTAGAGAGGCTAACCTAACCACTAAGCGGTTAAAAAAGCAAGGTCTTGGGAGGTTAGGGAGCGGGGTCAGCTCTGAATTTAAATCCCAGCACTCTCATTTACTAGCTGTTTGAATTTCAGTTTTCTTACCTGTAAAGGGGGGGACAAATATAAAAGGAAATACTTCATTAGCATGTTGGGAATATTAAATAAAGTAATGCCTTTCAAGTTCTCAGCACAGCATGTGGCATATAGTACGTGCTTAGCGAATCTTATCAATAACTATGTTTATGGAACTGTCCCGAGAGTCACAGCAAGGTTTTGAACCAGCCCTTAAATGCCTATAATGTGTTTTTGAACTTCCATAAACAAGTTATCAGGTTAATCACATAACCAGAGCTTTCTGTTTACACTTCTGCATTTCTCTTCTTGACCATCTACTCTCAAGAACCCAGAGCCCCTTTACAATTTGACCAGACAGAGACACGCAACTCTAAAGAATAGTGGGAATAATGAAAACCTCAAGAACAATATATGTATATCAGTTAAATTAAAGAATTTAAGAGGCTTTCTGAGGTCCATGTTTCCAATACTCAGATTATGGGTTTGAGGAGTTAAAATAGTTCTATACAGAGTCACTCCTGAGGAAGAAGTTGGGAGCGAGGCTGGGTTAGTGCTTCTGTATGACTTGGGCGTGTGATTCTGAGCTGTGGAATCTAACGATGACACCAGAACACAGAATTTCTCTTGGGGGCCTTTACTTTCATACAGAACACATATACATATGCTGAGAGTAAAGCGGGTGAGGTGATAAGAATAGCAGCTGTTTATTGAGTGGTTGCTTACCACCAAGTGTTTTGCATTCACTCAGTTATTCCTCACAACAGCTGTGCCTGGGACCCCTTTCCTCCTGTCTCCGTCCTGACATAGCTGTCCGCTTGCCATGAGGTGCTGTGAGGGTGGTGCACCTGCACCCAGAGAGAGCATTGGGTGTCACCCCCACCTTCAATACCTTGCCTTATGCATCCCTTCCATTTGGCTGCTACTGAGTTGTATGCTTTATAATAAATCTCTACTAGTAAGTAGAATACTGTCCTGTGAGTCACTCTAGAGAATTATCAAGCCTGAGGAAGTTGTGGGAACCCCCAAATTTGTAGTCAGCTGGACGAAGTGAGGGTAGCTGAGAACCCCTTTTGCAGCTGGCATCAGAAGTATGGACAGTCTTGTGGGACTGAACCCTTAGTCTGTAGGGTCTGCCCTAACTCTGGGAGTCAGTATCGGAATTGAATTGAGTTGAATTGTTGGACACCCAGCTGATGTTGGAGAATTGCTTGAAAAATAAGTATTTGGTGTTGGGGAGGGAACAACACACTTAGTATCAGAAGTGGTGTCAGAAAAAACCACAGAGGGGAAGGGACCTGCCCTTGATTACTCAGTGAGTGATGGAGCCAGATCTGTAAGATCCTGGTCTGACTCCAAATTTGTGCACTTCCCATCACATCAGACAGGCTGGCTTATCTTTTGGTGCTGAGGATTGCATACTTTCTGGAAATCAGTGGAGCATGGCCTATGTTTGCCACTTGTCACATGAAGTTTGCTGAACGAATGCTGAATAAATGACTTGGTATAGCCCCAACATGCCTGCACTTAGAGCTGCATGAAAACTATCTCTGGTGTCGTTTTGATAGGCAGCAGGGAGGATTCAGCTCATCACAGGAACTAGAGGGATTCCAGAAGAAGGGGAGGAAGTGGAGACACAACATCATTATTGGTTGATCAGAACCATCCCATCAGATTTAGGGAGCCTCAGAACAGGTCATTTCCAGAGTCCTCTGGAGGTTCAGATGAGATCCAGTATGAGTCTACCAAGTAGAAACCCCAGAGAATTTTCTAAATCATTCTCATGATTTTTGCCACATCTGCCCCCTACCTCTACTATTATTGATTCAATGTTTTTCTTTAATTAAACTCCATTTTTAAAATAAGAATAGTTTTAAAGGCAAATTTATATCATCACCATAAATGGAGAACCAGTCGCAGTTGTCATAAACAGAAGATAACTATAAAACATAAATACTAGAATATGAAACATTTTGTTCTCATATTGCTAAACTGATTTTGGACACCACTAGTGACATGTGTCCCACATTTGGGAAGTGCTGCCCTTAGGAGGGCTCTTAAAGGGGGTCCACAGATGGATTCCAAAGGTTCCACAGGCCCCCTGGAATCCATGTGTAAAGTGTACCTACAGGCATTTTCCCAGGGAGAGGACCCATAGCTTCCACCAGATGCACTAAGGAATTCAAAACCCAAGAAGGATAAAGGCTAATTGACCTGGAATAAACCACACTCCTGGAATGGATGTAAGGCCCCTTCACCGGGTCCAACTGAATTGGCCCATCTGGGGTTCCATAGCATCACATGTCTGGGCAGCTCACTCTGTTCCACTCCTAGCTGCTAAATTTGCTAGAAAACCCCTCTGAGCCTGAAAGCATGCATCTTCTACCCACAGGAAATCAAAATTAGAGGGGGTCAAAGTGTCTGAGAGCACGGGCTTTGGAATCAAACAGACTGGGGAAAAGCCTAAGTTGTGTGACCGCTTCCAAGTGAGTTAACCTCTCAGAGGAGCAGGTCCCTGATTTTTTCATGGAGATAATACCTTCATTATGGGCTGGTGGCCAGGATTATATTATATAATGCATCCAAGGGCCTAGCAAAAGTAAAAAAAAAAAAAAAAGGTAGCTCTTGCTATTATGTATTGACATCTTACTATGTGCCAGGATTTGGGGACACATTACCTCACTGACATCTCACAACTCTATGAGGAAAATGAAGTTCAGAGAGGTGAAGTCCCTTGCCTAAAGTCCCACTGCTAGGAAATGATGGAGCTGGGATTTGAACTCTGGTCTGACTCCACAGTCCCCCATTATGAATGGAAACCGGGCTGCTCTACCTCCCAGACAAAGAGCAATGATGTGTGCCCCTGGGAGCTCTAAGTATCCTGGCCCCTGGCAGGAGTTCCCTAAATATATGTTGGATAGATGGAGAAAAAAAGTGGATATTTTAAAATTATTCAGCACTGCGTCCTCCTAAACTTGACCCTGGATTGGTCCTTGACTGTCTTGAGCTTCCCTGGACAAATTACCACTGTACTTTAGCCAACAGATTTTTCCAGGGCCTTAAGAAAGCCCTTTGGGATTGTTCATAAGCAGGCTGGGGGAGTCTTTGCAGGGCTTGGAGCTGTACCCTCCCGCAAATAGGCTAGAAAGGATCACAACCTGCTCCACCTCAACCCTGCCACTAGTCCGGGATTGCACTGTTCCCTGCCCTGGCCAGCAATCACTTTTCAAGATTTTCTAGGACCTCAAGCCCTTTCTTGGACCAGGTGTTTGTCACCAACCTAGCAGCTCCAGCCCTCCCTCACCTAAAAGGAGTTATGAGATGCAGCCCCTAGAGTTGACTCAAAGACTTCTTCCCAGAAAGGAAGGGCTCTATGGGAGAGTGCTCCTAGGTCTGAACAGAAACTTCCTCCGATGGGAGAAGGACTGGCACTAGCCTGGGACTGGCAGGAGAACTGAGCTTTGGAGCCAAGTACTGTACTGCAGTGCAGGGACAGTGAGGTCAGACAAGCAGGGACAACTCAGGGAAGAAAATCTCCCTTCTGGCCAATGGCCAAGCCTCACCTGAGTGCTCAGATGCCTTTGAAGGCTCAGTGCGCAGCCTCCTGTCCATGGGGGCCGTAGGTAAATTCAGGCACATCCAGAGAGGACTAGTAGATCCCCCTCAGTGGGCAGACAACCCAGAGCAGAGGCTAAAAGTATAGACATGGGGCCAGGCAGCCCTAGATCTACATCTTGACTCTACCCTAGTAAGATGTGTGACTTTAGATAACTGAGTCCCACCTCTCCGAGCCTCAGTTTCCTCATTCATACAATGGGTACTGTTAATAGTCCTTATTTCTCAGGAACAATTTGGTGATTAAGATGGTGCCTGCAAAACATGCAGTGCAGAACTTAGAATACAGCAAAAGTCAATGATGCTAGCATGTTGCCCAGAACCAGGAGTTTTCAGCCGTGGCACTGTCATTTTGAACCAGAAAGTTTATGGTCGTGGGGGGCTGTCCTGTGCATTGGAGGGTGTTTAACAGCATCCCTGGCCTCTATTCTCCAGATGCCAATTGTACATCATGCCCAATTGTCAACTAAAAATGTCTTCAGACAATGCCAAATGTCCCCTGGAGGGTGAAACCCCCTTTCGTTGAGAACCACTACCCTAGGTAACCTGGACTGCGTTCAAATGTCACAGTTCCCAAACTCACAGTGTCACGTAAAGAACATCAGGCAGGCAGGCCTACTTACAAAGGAATGGATGGGAGATCCAACAGTTCCAGAACAAGCTCCCCTCACCCCCACCGGCTTGGACCTAGGGGCAGGACCTGAGTCTGCTCTAGAGGTCAATGAGCCTCTTCTGACTCACTAGGTGACCTCTGTGTCACCCTTTAATGATATGAAAAGTGCGCTTGAGTTCAATCTCAATTATTCTAGGGCCCCAGACAAAGAGACAGGTAGTTGGTATTTGACTTCTGGCATCTCTATTCTTTTTTTTTTTTTTTTTTTTAAGATTTCATTTATTCATTTTTAGAGAGAGGGGAAGGGAGGGAGACAGAGAGGGACAGAAACAGCAATGTATGGTTGCCTCTCACATGGCCTCCACTGGGGACCTGGCCCGCAACCCAGGCATGTACCCTGACTGGGAATCGAACCGGGACCTTTTGATTCCCAGCCCGCGCTCAATCCACTGAGCTATACCAGCCAGGGCAACTCCATTCTTATTCACCACCTGGGAGAAAACCTGACTCTCAGGAACTTAAGGTTTCATTCGTGATTGCTGAGAGATTTTTGGGAGAGAACTGTTCGGGGTGCTGAGGATTGTGATATTGTGATTTACAATAATAAATATATATTTGGTCTTCATCCCACTTCCTGGCTCACAGCTCCCCAAATCTTTGGAATTTGCTGAGCGATAAGAGTAATGGGAGCATCTTTTTTTTTTTTTTT
>PVJI01033330.1:0-11365 GCA_004026765.1 Micronycteris hirsuta
ACCAGAGACATTGAAATTTAGAACATTCTGGCAGTAACCAGATGGGAGGGGGAAGGGGAGAAGGGGGACAAGGGTATTCAGGAACTGCTATAAAGGACACATGGACAAAACCAAGGGGGAGGGTAGAAGCAAGGGAGGGAGGTGGGTTTGCCTGGGGTGGGGTGGGGGGAGGGTAAACGCGGACAACTGTAATTGAACAATAAAATAATTTTAAAAAAAGAGAGAGAGAAAAAAAGAAACAATTGGAGGAATATGAATATTAACTGATATTTGTTGATATTGAATTAGTATTTTTTTCTGCGTGGTAATAATATTGTGGTTATGTTTTTAAAAATAGTTCTTATCTTTTGGAAATGCATACTGAGATATTTATGAATGAAATAATACAGTATCTGTGATTTGCGTCACCATCATCCAGTGAGGAGGCAGGAAATGAGCACTGGAAGTAGATAAACTCAAATTGGTCATAAGTTGATGATGTTTTAGGTGCATGATGGGTACATAAAGGTTCATTATTGTATGTTTTAAAAATTTTATAATAAAAAACTTTAACAATAAAGAAAAACCAAGATGCTAGGATATTAAAATTTAGTCATCTTCCCTGTAGATTGCTGATGGGACTATACATTGGTATAACTTTTACAGAAGACAATATCTATTTAAATAAAAGAGTGCATATCCTTCAATTCAGAAGGTCAAAAAAAAAAGAAAGAAAGAAAGAAAGGGGGGGAGGAAGGAAGGGAGGAAGAAAGAAAAAGAAAAAGAAAAGAAATCCCACACTGGCCAGCATAGACAGTCTGCTCAACAAACTGCCCCTCTGGATTTAGGCCCCAGGCAGCCCCATAGGCTTATGTCCTGCAGCTTACCTGACCTACCTGAGCTGCTGGGGAGAGACCCCCCAAGTGGAGAAATGGGGATCAAGACTAGCCATACATTTTCTGAAAATTTTGAGGAAGATACTGCAAAGCATGGGGCCGCGGAAGGAGCCAGGTTTGTCCAGGTCTAAGGACAGGAGCATCCCTAGAGTTCATCTGGTCCTAGATAACAATCTCATCTGGCCAGTCTGACAAACTGCAGGGTTCACCTGGAGCCCATGTCAAGAAGACTGAATGAGACAATGCCCAAACTCCAGCAGAAACAGTGTCAGTCAGGTCTAGTTCTAATGTCTGCTATGGACAGAGACTGCCAGTACCCGAGCCATGCCTTTGCAAACCGTGATTTGATTCACTCCCTCCTTGCCGAAGCAAAAGAAACCAAGCCACTAAGGAGAAGGGAAGGTTCTGGGGTCTAGAACCCAAGGTGGATCAAGGTCTGGCCTCTGAAGACCTCAGCCATCTGGAGGCATTGACCTCTCCAGCCTCACATCTCATCACACCCCTATTCTCACCAGTGTTAACAGCCACTGTACATGTTTCCGCCAGCGTCTGGACCACATCAAGTCAGGACCCAAACCCAAGCACTGGGCTCAAGTACATGCTCTTAACTACCATGCTCATCTGAGGTAATGCTGAGGACTGAGCTTTACTGAGCCACGTACAAGTCTGAGCTTTCCTCAAATTTATTCTCATCGAAGCCCACAGCAGCCTAAGGAAAAAAGTATTGTTGTCCCCATTTTACAGATGACAACACTGAGGTTCTGAGGGGTTGAGTATTTGCCCCAGGTCACTCCAAAACAGCCAGGATTCTTCACCAGGTCCTTCTGATTCCAGTGTTCACCACCCCACAGTCCCAAGGCATCACTAACAAAGAAAAATTTCTCTCCCTATAATAGTCCCAGCCAAGGAAAACCAACAAAAACAATGTCTGAAGGAAAGAAAACAAGAAGGAAAATCCTGAAGTTCATCAAGTTCATCATCAGAACTCCGAATACCTTTACCCTTCAGCAGGTTCACACACAGCACCTCCAGTTATTGCTGCATCACTTTCCCTTCCTTCATAGCTAATGATCTAGGGAGGGAAATAATTTACACCACTGTCTCTGCTTCTTCACTGTCTTCTCACTTTTCACTCCAGTGTAACCTGCCTCTATCTCCACTCTCTAACCTGAACATCACCAGGGGGGCCTAATAAAAATCGAATGGACACTCTTTGTACCTTTTTACCCAGTAACCACTGACCATGCTAACCAGCTCCATCTTCTTGAAACTCACTCTTCTCTTGACTCCTTCAGCAAATATATTTTGTCCTCCGTAGCACATCCCCTTGATACTCCTGATTTCAGCACAGCACAGGAACACAGTTTTATACTTGCTGCTGGCGTTTCACCTCAGATGAGCTGAGATGACTCCACTTCTCTGTCCTCTGAAGCCAGGCTCAGCTCAAGTGCAGGCATGACCAAAGCATGGAGCAGCTAATGCCCCCAGGAGCAACCATCAACCACTGGGAGATGGGAGCATGTGGATGAATGTCCCATCCTTGGGAGAGAGAATTCTAAGGCATATTCTCCCCAGTTCTTTAGTGTGTCCTAAAGGGTTTGATGGGCTTGAGCCCAGTTGTCTATAGCAGCCACTGGCTTCGTCTTACACTTTTTATTGGCCTTCCTCGCTCCCCTCTCCTCTTACCTCCCCTCCTTCCACCTCTCCTCTCCTTCTCTTTCTCTCCTTCCTCATTCCTGCTTCTTTCAGAATCACCTCACAGATAAACCACCTGTACCCAAGTCCTTGTTTAGACTCTACTCTGATAGATATTATCTCATTGTCTTCTTTTACCTTCTGATCACTCATTTTCTGTCCCTTCATGAACTGCTCCTTTAAGGGTGAGCCTTACACTGTTGTTGCTGCCCCACACCTCCTCAAAGCCCTGCCCTGTGCCCTTCCACCCACACATTAGGCATGGACTGGTTCCCTCACTTGCATCTGTCCATGCTGCACCTCCTGCCTTAACTACCTGGTGAGCACCTGCTCACCTTGCAATCCACAAACCAAGCACTATCCCTCCACAGGGGCTTTCCCAACACTCCTCACTACCAATAACCCCCACCTGTGCAGGTGGGACTGGGTGAGGGCTCTTCCAGGATGTTCTGTTTCCTTTTACAGTCATATAAACTCCCGGAGAGCAAAGGCTGTGGTGTTTTGTCTGCATATCCTCAGAAGTTAACACAGTCCTGGCCCGTGGTCCAAGCTCAATAAATGTGTATAAAAGAATGAAGTATTTATGTAAATCTCTCTGCTCCTCCCTGTTCACTGCTCCCCTCCCTCCTCCCACCCCCGCAGGATTTGGGTGATAGTTAAATCCCATGTGACTTTCCCTACTTAGAGTTGGCAGCTCTGTTGGCCTCAGCAAAAAGATAAAAAGGGAGCCACCCTTTCTGCAGCCACTCTAAACCCAATGTTGCAGGGCATTAGCTAACCTTGTAAACACCCCTGGTCTGTATCAGGAGCAGTGAGCAGACAGCGAGCCCGAGAAAAACATCTGCGACTGGCTCCCCATGGCACACCTTCTTGTAGGAGCTTCCAGACAAGCCCTGGTGAAGGCCAACGGCCCTGCCTGACAGTGTCTGCAGCTGGTGGTGCCAGGAGGGATCCAGGGATGGCCATGGTCAGCCAAGATGAAACAATCACTCCATCCAGCTCACGTAATAAAATACCAGCTTGGCCAGCATCTTCCTAGTACCTTCTCCACGTCAGACCCTGTACGAGATGCAGGACACCAAAGAACTGGACAGAAGCAGGTCCCTGGCCTAGGACGGAAAATCACCTAACCCCACCCCCCACTGCTGGCATCAAGTTCCACTCAGGAATAATAATAGTAAATACGAAGGAGATGACCTAACATTTATTGAGTGCTTTCTGTATGCCAAGGGGTTCTGAACAATTTGAATATGTTCAATTATTTATTCCCCACAGTAATCCTGGTGTGGCATAGGAGAGCTGGTTCATGTCAGCTCACAAGGGCCAGTTGTCAAATTTTCAGGAATTTTACAGGTTGACTATGAAACAGGGCTCTTCTTAAAATACTTAAATTACATAAATTTACAGTTAAATAAATTCTATTAAAAACAAAAATAATAAACACTAAAAACTCATTGCTTCCTAATTATCCACTGGGTTTTACTGTTACCCTTGCTTTTTGTGCTTATTTACCTCTTACATCCGTGTAGTGGAAACAGGATCTGACGGTGCTATCAAGCATCTCCTTCCAACTCTGCTTTGGTGATGTCACACAGAAGTTGTTGAGGCCTCTAAATCAGGGCTTGACTTATTTCTTGTTGATTTCCTAGATTTAAGAAAGTGATGGGGAAAATATTACTCATGCGAATGAATTTTAAAGGTGTGCCTGAATCTGCAGTTGTTGCTTTGTGTAGTTTCCCCCATTTTCAAAAAAAGAATATATTGTCCTTTATTCAAAATGGTCATCCAATTCAGCAAAGAGGTCACTAAGGCCTGTGAAGAATGAGGAAGTTTGTGTGTACCTTTCATCACTTCATTCACCTTCTTTGTTAATGTAGACAAAAGTGCCAATCAAACAACCCCTGGAGGGCTGGCTGATCTGGTGTTTCCTGGTGCACACTGCCTCTGAGGTAGGTGCTATCTGTAAGCCCATTTTACAGACAGGGAAACTGGTTAGGAGGGGCAGAGCTAGACTCCTACCAGGCAGCCTAGCCTCAGAGTCCAAGCTCTTAGGCACATGGAAAGGGAAGGGGCACCCTGGCCACCCCCAGATCTCCCGCACAGTGCTGGGCAAGCCCCCTCCCCCAGAGAGGGCCTGCTGCTGGCACATGCATCTGATCCCCTCCACGCAGACAAGAGGGAGCTTCCTAGAGGAAGGAGCAGACACAGGGATGGGCAGTACATGCCAAGGGCCATGAGGGTGTCTTGAGAGGAAAAAGGGAAAAGAAAGCCGAGTTGGGCAGCATCAGGCCTGGGACAAGATGGCACTTGCTGGGACAAAGCCTTGGGTATGGGTTTGGGGAAGCGGAGTGGGAGGTGGGGCTGCCTGAGGGCCCCAGAGCAGAGGCCAAAGGCCTCAGTCACTCTTACAGGGCCTGTGGGCATAAGCAGGAAGGCCCGTGATACCAACCGGACTCTGAAATTCACCTGCCTCCTGCCCAATGAGCCATTTCAGGCTCCCATGATGGGCCCTCCCCCAGAAGCACCACTCCCCACCCCCAGCAGGCTCATGAGCAGGCAAAAGTAGGGAGAGTACATTCAGGGACGTCTCAGGAGTAAGTAGAGCTGGTGCTAGCACCTCATTCTTGTGATAACAACAGAGCCAAATTCCTCATGGCCTCTGGTCTATCCCTCACCACTCAGGTCTCTTTTCAGCCTCTCCCACAAGTGCATCTGACACTCCAGCCACACAACACTTCACACTGTCCCCTACAGACGGGTCCCTTTCCTGCCTCTGAGCCCTTACATGGCTTGATTCCTCTGCTGGGAGAGTCAAGGAAGGCTTCTAGGAGGAGGGGGTATCTATGCTGGACAGTGAAGGAGTGAGCTAAAGTGTTGGGAAAAGGTATTTAACATAGCCCTCTGTGCCCTCTTCCACGTGCACACAGCATTTGTAACACACAGCCCTGCTCTATGCCGTAAGTGCTGTAACAGAAGATACACAGTCTTTATGGCACACAGTAGGCACTCTAGGCACTCAGTAGATGTGCAGGCTGCATAGCTTAGGCAGGTTGCTCGGCTTTGAGACCCGCAGTTGTACTAGCTGTGAGCCACATGCACTTGCTGATAACAAAACTGTTTGACCTACAAAACTAGCAATTTCCTATGTTCCAACCTAATAGCCTTACTGTGACTCTGTAAATGGGGTTAATGGCAGCATCACTCTCACAGGATTGGTGGGGGATGAAATGAATTAGCACCTGTGCAGTCACCTGGCCAGTACCTGGAACAGTGCAAGTAGGTACTGACAGCGGCTCACACTTCAAGGTTCCTACTATGTGCTGGGCAGGGTCCTAAGTGTGCTGCCTTGTTTACTCATGAGATCCTCCAACACTCTATTCTTCACCCTTCTCAGAGGAGCTTGCCCAGTGGTGAGTGGGGCTGGGCAGATGGAAGTCTGGGAAGGGCTAGAGGAAGGCTCTAACAGCCCAAAGCATGGGCACAGGTGGGCTGGTGGATGCCAGCAGGAAACTCCAGTACCTCTGGCTACTGAAGGGGGAGCTTGAAGAGAGTTCTGGGGAGGCTGCTGCCTCTGAGTGATCTATTGTTACCATGTCTGATCAACACAACCCTCTAAGAATACTGAATTCTTCTTTGCTTCCACCTTCCAAATCTTACACAGTTCTACTTTTGGCCCACCCTAACTCAGAACTCCACAGAAAAGGGGATTCTGGGAAACACAGGCCCCCTCCTTGGCCAAGCCAACAGGATCCAATCCAGTGCAGATGGTGCTTCTAGGAATAGTATCACGGAGTGAATGGAGGGGGCGGTGTGGGTCTGCCCGGCGTGCTTCCTGTTTCCCCTCTGTTAACAGAAACCCACTTCCTGGGGAGAGCCCGTTCCTCAGCATGGCACTCAAGACTCTGCCACCAGGCAGCTGCTCTTAGCCCCTTCCGCGGCTGCTCTTCACCCGCCTGGCTTCTGCCATACCCCAAACACACGGTGCCCTTTTGGACATCACAACCTGCAGCCAGAAATTCTCTCCCACCACCTTCCCCTTCCCCTAGGTGGGTCCTCTTCATTGCCTACCCATTATCCTCGCCTCAATTCAGTCCTGGTATCCTGTCCTCACAATGCCCAGTGGCTCAAGGGAGGTTGAGCTCGTCCTCCCCAGAGGTGGGTTTTATTAGTCTAAGCCCTTCAACACAGGGAATTACCATGGTGAATTATTGGTCCAGGGTGGGTTCTTCTCCAAAGTTGTCCCAATCCAATTACAACCCATGCCTGGGGGAGTGATTTCTCCCCCTCCCATTAGACAAGAACAAGGACACGAACAGTCACCAATGTTGCTAATAACCCATATTTTGACTGTAGAATGAAACTAGTGCAGCGGGTGACAGAGTGGAGAGAAAAAAATAACGTGAGATGCAGGTGACACCATAGAGCTGCTGAAGCAACCAGCCCTGAAGCCTGAACTGCCTGTCGGAGATAAATTTTTCTTCTGTCTCTTGTAATTCTGAAAGCATCCTGATGGACTGACCCACTTCTTGACTAGATACAATATTATGTATGCCCTTCCAGCCCAGTACAAATGTTGTTTCTTTTGGGAAGTCTTTTCCAGCCTCCGAGTGGAGTCCTTACCTTGTGTGCCACGTAACCTGAACCTTCATCTAGTCCAGCACTTCGGTACATTATTCATTTCAATCCCTGAGGTGTTGTCGCCCCTATGAGCTGCTGAGCTCTTTAAAAGTGAATCATCTCATTGAGACTAGAGAAGGTAAGTGTATCCATTTAATGTCTTTCACTCCGCATTCATTCAGTAAACATTTGGTGAGTGCCTCTAAGACAGCTGGAGCCAAGAGGGTATCAGTTTTGCATATAGGTGGGGGTATGTGAGGAGTGGATTCGTGGCTAGAGAGAGAGAGAGAGAGCCTGGAGGGCAGGAGTACAGTGTGTAGGAGTACGGTGGGCCCGACTTCCCTCTGTGGTAGGGAGGAGTTGCCCTTGGGACTTGGAGCCCTGAGCCTCCTCCTGTGTGTCTCCTCCTGGGTGTGTATGCAGGTGTTGGGGGGCAGAGTGGGGGGAGGTGGACTGAGAAAGCTTTGGGATGAGAGCCAAGTGCTGAAGCCAGTCTTGATAGCTCACTTCTGAGAGGTAGTGTCTTTTCCCACAGCTCTGAGCTCAAAGGAGTTGATCACTCAGGTATTCGTTCATGCAGTTCACATTATGCAGTACCTCCTATGTACCAGGCACCGCGCTTGGCACTTGGGATTAATCCGAGATTGTGAAGTCAATTGACCTTGCTCTGGCCCAAGGAATCAGGAAGTCTTTTCCCTGAGATGTGGAGATATTCATGTTCACCCTGCAAGAGTCATAAGTCCAACCCCAGACACAGAACTAGTTGACATCTGGGGACTCCTTCACATCTCTAAGACTCTGTCATAAGCTCATACATACCTGTCCTCTCCAGGTGGACCCTGTCTGCACCCTAGATCTTTGAAGAGGCTCCCTATTGCCCTGACCCGTGCCATCCCTTGCAGCAGTAAGGAATGCCAGGCACACAGGACAAACCCTGTAAATATTTAGTGCCTGTAAGAACAGCAAATGCTCCCTTATGAGTCCTGTGTCCATCAGGACTCGCGTAGTCAGTGACAGAAACCCGGTTTATACTAGCTAAGGCCAAAGAGGGAATTGACTACTAACAGAATCCAAAAGAAGATTAAATGATCATACTGAGAAAAGGCAGGACCCAGCTGGACCTCAGAACAATGGGAACAAGATTGGACCAGAACATTTTCTCTCCATCTCTCATCTCAGCTTCTCTCTGAACAGGGCTTCATTCTCTCCCTACAGGCCAGCTCCTCAACCTTACGTGAAGCCTGGAGGTCAAGTGCACCTGGCTTTTACCATCCTAGATACTGTACTGTGCAGGGAGCCTGCAGACTCCTTTTCGGTTCCACCTTGAAAAACCCCAGGCAAGGACTTCAATAAGCCCAGCATGGGTGCAGAGCCCACATCAGAGAAGTGAGTTCTCTAAAAACACAGCGGCATCTACAGGAGTCTAGTAGTGGGAGCAGGGAGAATAAAAATGTCCAGGGCGTGGAGAATGTTTACAAGGGGAATACTCCAACTAAAGGGAGCAGACACTGGTAGATGACACGGTAGTTGTCGACTAAAGTCCAGAAGTTGAGTCAGAGAAAAGACTTCTGGGGAGTCACTTGAAAAGCCATTCTCCTCTCTTCTGGTTTCCTTGTCTATTCAGTATCTGATAACAGGATTACATAGCTGGTTGTGTTAAAGACGGCCCTGAACCTACAGTTGAAAGGATTAAGTTTAAAACAGAACTCTGACAATTACCAGCTAGAGCAAGTCACTTAATTTCTCTCCACGTCAGCATCCTCATCTGTTAAATGGGCACAGGTTAATGTAGATCATGCCCTTGAGTGTTTCCAGCACAGTGCTGGCTAGTGCCTCATCAATGGTGGTGAAAGACCTCAATCAGAACATCAGATCCTGCCCAGCCATATAGATTCCAAAGCTCCTAGTGCAAAATGTAGCTCCATGCACCCACAGTATCAGCCCCTGTGCGGAGGTGTGGAAAACCTCTGCTCACTGGATCTGGGACATCCCCCTTCTTCTAAGCATCCTCCATCCTCCATCCTCCAGAAGTTTCTGTTCTCCCTGCTCCCACCACTAGACTCCTGCAGATACTGCCATGGTTTTTTTTGTTTTGTTTTGTTTTATTTTTTTTTTCAGATACTGCCATGTTTTTAGAGGACTCCATTTCTCTAGCCTTACTTGACTGCTGATAAGTGGAAGTAGGAAGGTAACTGATCACTGCCCCTACACACTGGGCCAGGGCATGTCCCTGCAGACAGTCCCCTTTTCCTGCAGTAACCAAGCTGACCAAAACAGGAACACCATCTCTTTCATCCTGCTTGGCTTGGCAGCCTAAAATACAGATTTTCCCATGTCACTCTCCTGCTCGGGGGGTTCCCCTCAGCTCTATCCAGATCCCCAGGCCCTCCACAGTCAGGCACCAGACTCGGCCCTTGGCCCTGCCTCCCCACGGCTCCTCAGTCACACACTGAAGCTCCACTCGACACCCTGCTTCCTGATAAGTCCTTCCCCTGCCCTTCCCTGCCACATCCTGTCGTCTCCCAGGCACCCAAGGGGCGCTCCCTCCTGAGGAAGCTGTCTCTGTGTGCTCTGGTTGACTTCTGATCCCCCCACCCCCAGCCATTTGAACTCTGCTCGTAATTGAAGGCTACACTCAGTGATACTGCCTTGCACTTTGAGTCCTCCACTTTGAGTTCTCACACCTAGTGATTGGAATACCTGTTTTCCTGACAACGCTGAGTGGGTCCCTGGCCAGTGTGGCTCGATTGCTTGGGTGTTTGTTGTTCCACAAAGCAAAAGGTTGCCAGTTCAATTCCTACTCAGGGCACAGAGGAGAGGCATCTGATCGATGTTTCTCTCCCTCTCTTTTTCCCTCCCTTTCCCTCTCTCTAAAAATAAATAAATAAGTAAAATTTTTTAAGACTGAATCTGAAAAATTAGTTTCTTTTTACTGTATCCTTTCTCCCATCCTTTCCTCCAGCAGTTCGTAAGAGCTGACCCCAGCGTAGGCCCTCAGAGAATGTATGTAGCTCGATCACAGGTGAGAGGGGAAAATTCAGGATAAGAAGATACTATTCGGAAAACAGGTGCCAGATAAAAACATTTCCTTTTTCAGGAGAAGTCAATACATAGCACACGATACTGAAGCCTCCTCTGTCTCCTGTGGCAGACATCGCCAATGGATGTCTTTTTCAGTGAACTTGGACCCTGCCTCAGAATCTCCAAGCGGCCATCACCAGTCAATGGGAGTTGGCAAACAAAGTGAAATCCATTGGCCAATTATGGTAAAACTTTTAAAAATATTTGGTCTTTGTCTCTCATTTCTGGCACAGAACTTCAAACACTCTTAGATTTCCTGAATATTAGGACTGTTTTTTGTTACCCTGAGTTTATGCTAATAGGATGACTCATAGTGGACTCTTAGATAGTTTCCAGGGAGGGACTGGCCACACCAGAAATACCAAGCCTGTGATTAGAGGGCTGGCAGCCCCACCCCACAATCTCCAGGAATGGAAAGAGGAGCTGGACATGGAGTTCAATCACCTAGCCACTGATTTAATCGATTGTGCCTACCTAATGAAACCCCAGACAAAAACGGAAACAATGAGGCTCAGGCAGTTTCCAGGGAGGTAAATACGTCGATATGCTGTGGGGGTGGGACATGCACGCTGGAATTCCTTACCGAGAGGGCAAAACCACCAAACCAAAGACCTTGCCCCATAATTCTTCATCTGGCTGTTCATGTACATAATTTATTTTTGTTTTTTTATATTTTATTGATTATGCTATTACAGTTGTCCCATTTTTCCCCCTTTCTTCCCCTCTTCCCCCATACCCCCCCATTCTCCACCCTTTAGTTTTTGTCCATAGGTCGTACACATAAGTTCTTTGGCTTCTACATTTCCTATACTATTCTTAACCTCCCCCTGTCTGTTTTCTACCTACCATTTATGCCACTTATTCTCTGCACCTTTTCCCCCTCTCTCCCCCTACCACTCCCTGTTGATATCCCTCCATGCCTTATATAAATCCCTTTAACATTTCATACAATAAAGGCTGGGTGATGATGAACTCCTTGAACTTGACCTTATCTGAGAAGCACTTTATCTGCCCTTCCATTCTAAATGATAGCTTTGCTGGATAGAGTATTCTTGGATGTAGGTCCTTGCCTTTCATGACTTGGAATACTTCTCTCC
>PVJI01033331.1:0-11360 GCA_004026765.1 Micronycteris hirsuta
ACCTTGGTGATGCGACAAGCCCCTGATTGGCTGCCACTGTCAGTCATACTGCTCCTCGGCCATAGGACATTGCTCTTTTTTACTTATATGGTGTCTGCAAACACCTGACCTCAGACTCTTGTCCCAAGTTATCCCTAGATGCAAGGCCAAGGAGATGGACAGGCACGTCGAATCTGGAGGACTTCTGTACTTCTTTGGGGACCAGATGTTTGGCAGCAATTCTTGGGAGAAAGCAGGTGGGGGCGGAAGCAGTGGAGTGAAAAGACTTGAAAGTCCAGGCATCTGATCTCTGTCTCTCCTCTCCCCTCCCATCAAAGAACTTTCCAGAGCCCTCCTAGTGTCACTACCTGGGGTCCCTTGTCAGGTCCAGAGAAGTTTTCTAGTTCCCCAACCCCCAGCTAGAGTCCCTCTAGCATTTTTCCAACAACGAAACCTATCCCTAATACAGTTTCTTTGGGTAGCATAATTTTATTGAGTGTAGATATGCCTATATTTGATTTAGTCAAAGTTACACATAATTTTTCCCTAAGTGATCTCTGATCCGGTTACTTGGAACCCAGTAACTATCTCCTCCTGCTTGTCTCCACTCTAAGCACTGGAAGTCTGTTCACTCATTTAATCCCAGTGGCATCTCTGTGAGGTAGACATTGTCATCATTAGTTTTGCCAATAGGAGAACCAGAGCAGAAGGACACAAAGTAGTGTGTCCAGCATCCTCCTGTTGGCAATGGCAGAGATGAGGTTTGAATCCTGGCAATTCACCACGCGCTCAGAGCCACCATGCTATCCGGCACCTATGGAGGACGTGTAGCCAATCACTACATACATGGTGTTTATGGGAAGGAAGTACACATTATGTTGGCCAAAAAAATCAATCTTCTGGCCGGGGCTGTGATACCAGTGGTTTTAGTTACAACAACACTTTTTGTCTGGTCTCAATCTTTCCACTTGTGCCTGGAGAGTAAAAGGGAAAGAAGATCATAAATAGATCAATATGTGATTGGCTTGTTTTGATTACTCTGTAGCTCTCAGTTTTCTAAGATGACACCTTGGTTTCAGCAATTTCCTGGCACAATCTGGGGGCATGAACTCACCCCAGTAATTTGAAAGAGAGTGAGGGAGAGAAGAGGGAGAGGAAGAGACGAGCCCAGAGACGTCAAGTGGAGTGAAAGTTGCAGGGGAGAAAAAAAAAGTGATCAGGCCCAGAAATGATTTCTATGTCATTTTGCATCATTATTTTTTTTTACTTTAGCACCAAAAAAAAAAATAAAGATTTCAAGAAAAGACTAAAAAGTGCGTTGTAAGCAGATTAGAGGAGGTTGCCGATGACTCCCCCTTCAGCAATGTCCCTTGGGGTCCCCCTTGCCTTGCTTGATCATTTAACTAATGTCTTCTAATTTCTTTTCCAAATAGCCACCCTGAACACATTAAAGCTAATATTGGTCAGACCCAGCTGATTCACACACTATATATCAAGAGCAGGATGTTTTGTTAAGGTAACCAATAAGAAAAACATTTTTTAAAACTGTTTTAGTTACCTGCAGAAAGAAGGGGTTTTAGATTTCGGATATCATAATTATTCCACATACACATTATCTGCTTAACTGGAGTTCTGTCTTGGGGAACTGTTAAAATAAAATCTGTAAGGCTGGAATTATCCAATGGCAAGAGAATCCATTAAAGCAGAGAAAGGGAAAAGCAAATCATGTTCTCTCAATATCTAGCCCAGTTAGGTTGCCAGTTATTGATTTAGTCTGGGATAGAGTAGCCTTAAATCTCCCTCATTATGCAAGTCCTGTATATCTTTTTAGCTTCTCTATCTGTGCTTTAATCTCTGGATCCAAAATTAAGCACAACATGCACAAACCATTTTAATATGTTCTTGTGTCACTAGGAACACGTTTGTTCAGAAAGGTCCCCTCAGCATTATGATTTTGTTTGATTTGGCAGGGAGTCCTTCTAACAATGAAAACATTCCGCTGTTCACTGCGCACCTGACCTGAAAGCCATTGAGGTGACAATCTTTTGTTTATTTCTTGTTTGTAGTACTAGTCTACATTTCTGAAGTCCTGCCTACGAATCGTGTGTAATAACCTAGATTGGAGTGATTCCTCCAAGTTTTCCAAGGCCTTGCATCAGAAATGCAGAATCTTGGGCCGTACACCAGACAGACCTCCTGAGATAGAATCTGTCTTTTAAGACTCTCTGAGTGATTGGTGTTTACATTCAAGTCAGTGATGCAGCAGTGATGCAACCAGACAGAGAATATCAGTCTTTCTTCATCTTGCTCATAGAAATAGCAAAGCATTTTTCTGAGGCAATGCTTGTAGAAGTCAGTAATTACCAAAACTTGTGTTCTCAAGCTGAGTTGCATTTATTTATGGACAGAGTAGTATGAATAAAGGTGCTAAGGAGGATGAAATGATGAGGTAAGGGGTTAATGTGGCTGGAGGAAGTTCAACCAGACCAGGTGCAAGGATAACATGCAGTCTTATCTTTAGCGCACTGATCTACTGGCTTTGGTCTTTAACTGTCACTTTTATTCATCATTTTCTTAACTCCCATTGACAACCCATGGAACACCAGACATGATTAGCTGTTAATTGTTTTGGCATGATGCTTGATGTTACCACTTTAACTGCTAATAGCATTGATCCAGGAATGTCTCTCATTTCTTCTTAAAACATTTATTTTTCATTTTTGTAGGCTTCCTTTGTCTGGATCATCATCTTTTAGAACAAGGTAAGAGAAAGAATATGTGAATAATTCTGTTTTGTAAAAATAAGCATAGAATACATGTGGGAATTGACTTGCAATATTCCAGAAAAATAAAGTTGATAAATTTATGACTATTAATATTCATAGTCTTGTCCACCAGGCTATAAGGATAATAATTACAGGGACTATATTATTTGGACCCCACATTAGAGCATACATGATCAAGAACAAAATATGTAAAATTGGAATTATCCTGGAAAATATGAACAGTGGGTTAATTATTGCTCATAAAAAGGATGATGATTCTAAAAAATTTGTGATTGATAGTGGAATTTCATGAAATTCATTATTTTGGGGTTAATTCCAAACCTTTTACAAGACTCAATATACATTTTAAGACTTTTGATTGAAATGTAATATACATAAGGAAAGGTCCATATTATCTTACGTATATCAGTTGGTACATTTTCACAGTGGTAATACATTCATCAGGAAACAAAATAGAACCAGCGCCAGGGAAGCCCCTTTGTGCTTCCTTTTAACTATTATCCTGCCTTTTACAGCATAATTGTTTTACCTGGTTTTATACTTTTTTCTTTTTTAGCATTTTATTTTGTACCTTTATATAAATAGAATCATGCAACGTATCCTCTCTTTTCTTTCAACATTGTTTTTTTAATATATTTTATTGATTATGCTATTACAATTGCTCCATTTTCCCCCCTTTATTCCCCTCTGCTCCCCTCCCCCCCATTCCCCACCCTTTAGTTTTTGTCCATGGGTCATCCACATAAGTTCTTTGGCTTCTATATTTCCTATACCTTTCTTAACATCCCCCTGTCTGTTTTCTATCTACTGTTTATGCTACTTTTTCTCTGTACTTTTTTCCTCCACCCTCCCCTTCCCACTCACCTGTTGATATCCCTCCATACCTTATATAAATCCTTTTAACATTTCATATAGTAAAGGCTGTGTGATGATGAACTCCTTGAACTTGACCTTATCTGAGAAGCACTTTATCTGCCCTTCCATTCTAAAAGAAAGTTTTGCTGTATAGAGTATTCTTGGGTGTAGGTTCTTGCTTTTCATGATTTGAAATACTTCTCTGCAGCCCCTTCTTGCTTGGAAGGTCTCCTTTGAGAAATCCGCTGACAGTCTCATGGAAATTCCTTTGTAGGTAAATGTCTCCTTTTCTCTTGTTGCTTGTAAGATTCTCTCCTTATTTTTAATCTTGGGTAATGTAATTATGATGTGCCTTGGTGTGTTCCTCTTTGGGTCCAACTTCTTTGGGACTCTTCTGGATTTCCTGGAAGTCTATTTCCTTTGCCAGATTTGGGAAATTCTCGTTCATTATCTGTTCAAATATAAGTTCAATTTCTTAGTGTTCCTCTTCTCCTTCTGGCAGCCCTATGATCTGGACGTTGGGTCGTTTACAAATGTCTCGGAGGTTCCTAAGCCTCTCCTCATTTTTTCGAATTCTTGTTTCTTCCTTCTGGTCTACCCCATTGGTTTGAGTCCCAGTTTCCTTCTCTCCCCTATTGGTTCCCTGCATATCTTCCCTCATTATATTTAGCGTATCCTTCATTTGTTCATTTATTTGCATCCACCTTTCTTCCAATTTTGTGGGCATCTTGATTACCAGTATTTTGAACTATGCATCTGATAGGTTGGCTATGTCCTTGTCCATTAGTTGTAACTTTTCTGGACCCCTGTTCTGATCTTTCATTTGGGCCATTTTCTTTCTTTTTCTTTTTCTTTTCCCTGGGTGCGCCTGTTACTTTAAGGTGCGGAGCCTTAGGTGTTTGTAGGTGCGGGGTAACCTACGTTGTAGTGTTGTGACGCTTAGGTGTTCACTGGGGATGGGGCCTGGGAGGGAACAATGGTGCTTGCTCCATTCACCACAGGCTCCCAATCACCCTCGCCCCAATAATCTTTCCTGTGAGGCTGGGAGCCACTCCGGTGCCCCAACCTCCCCGGGCTCCCTCAACAGGTGGTCCGGGGCTTCCCCCCCACCCCAACAATGGTGGGTTGCACTGGTGAGTCACATGGTCTGCTCCGCTCCCTAGTTCCTTACTGCCTTTTCCACCAGTCTCAGCCCTGCTGGTTCCCACTGGCCTCTCCGGTTACGCCGTGGCTGCGGGTTTCACTAGTTGCTCTGGCCATGCTTTGGCTAGGCGTGCCTGGCGTGAGTCTCTCTGGGCAAATTGCCTCTCACTTCACTTCTCTGCCCGGCTTTGCCCCTGCTTACTGGTCTGGATGAACGTCCTCTCCAACTTCTTGGGTGTCGGACTTCTCCTCAGTTCAATTCTGTCCGTTCTGGTTGTTTACTTTGCTATTGAACTTGTTGTCTAATCTCTCTGGTTGTGAGTGGTGGCGCAGTGCGTCCACCTACACCTCCATCTTGGCGGAAGTTCTCAACATTGTTTTTGAGGTACACACAGATCACTGTGTGTAGTTTAAGGTCATTCACTGGAATTGCGACACAGAATCCCACTCAGTGAGTATATACCAGTTTATCCCTTCTACTGTTAATGGGCACATTGGCAGTTTTAATTTGGGACATTACAATAGTGCTGTTCTGCATATTCTAGTACATGCCTTGGGTGAACACAGGTATTTGAGTTAGGTATCTCCCTGAGAGTGGAATTTCTGGGTCATAATGTTCTGCTTTAGCAGATTCTGCCAAAAAAGTGGTTGTGTGCTCATGTGCACTCTAGTGCATGAGATTGGGTTTTTCACATTCTCCGCAGCAGTTCTCGTTTGACTTATGAAAATTTTAGCCATTCTGCATGTACAGTGATGTCACATTTAGGTTTTGGTATGGATTTTGATATGGCTGATATTTTAACCAAGGTTCAAGAAGAATCTTGTGTTGACTCTCTGTTAGAAGTGGTCACAGCTCTCCATGCCGTGGTTGAGTAGAGTAACATTAGGCATTATTTGAGAGGTCCAAATTGTTTATTTGCTGAAAATTATCCACTCCATGAAGTTTTAATTAAAATTTCCACTTTTAACATTTACCCTTTAAGGACCTTGTGAATCTATGGACTTATTGTCTAAGCTAGAGAATTACACAGCTTGTAGAAATTGCTTAAGTAATAAATGAATGTATTTAATTTCATTAACTCATCTCCATTATTTACCACTTGATGGTGAAGAGTCCTTGAAATTTGCAAGACATAAGTTGATGGGACTGTGTTAGAGAATGGAACGGGAAAGTAGAAGAATGAGCGGGCAATGGTGGGGGAGGGAAAACATGTTGCGCATAAAGTGCCATATAAACACACAAGGCCCTTCAAGAGGCCTGGGGTGGCCAGGGGCTTGCCATCATGGAGAGCAAAGTCAAATGCTACAAACAAATTCGTTCTACCCACAGTTGGCCTGCCTGCAGTAGACAGGTGCAGATTCTTTTGCATAAAGAGAAAATAGCCTTATAGTCCTAGACAACAAATGTTCATCAACTTCAAATTACACCTCAAATGCTGCTGGTGTCTGGCCATTGATGGATGAGCTAGGTCTTTCCAGGTCTAATGCTGAGTAATGCAAATTAGATTCTCCCAAGTTGTGCCTAGTGCAGCTGGAGGGCACAAAGTAGTTGCCAGGGACATATTTCTGGGCCAAATTCTCGCCAATGTTGTTAATAGTATTGTACCCTGTACATGATCAAACACTCTTAGTTTTATTAATGACAATACTATTCTTTTGCTCTTTCTTTCACCTTTTAATTTTTGAGTAGGGAATAACTTTGGTTTCACCCTGACTCTTCAGAAAGCAAATGCTGAACTGAAAGGCATGCATTCAGTCCATTCTTCCACCATGCAAGCAGTGTGTGGGATCAGCTCAGATAAACCTCAGCTGTGCTGTCCCTTCTGGATTTGCATGCTATGTGGAATAGACAAGTGAAAAGGGGAGGGAAGTGCTTGAGTCTCCCAGCAAGAGAGGAAAGTGGCCTCATGGGCAGGAATTACATTTCTGTGTATTTTAGGGGTTATGGCTGGTTGTCCATTCAACTTAGTCTTCATCCTCTGATCCAGAAACACCTTGTCCTGGGGTTGTGCAGAGAAGTGATTGCACAAGAGCCATGCTAGTCACTGGTTATGAGTGAGAATATAGTGGAAAGCAAAAAAACATTCTCTGTTCTACATTAAGAACAGAAAAAAGAAAGTGAATATAGCTCTAGATGAGTGGCTCTCATACTGTGAAAATATTAATTTGTAAGCTACATAAGTAAAATCAGTGTTATATAATAGATTTTGATAGCTCCAATAGCTTTTTTTAAAGCACCCTTGCCATGTGCCTCAAAAACTCCTTTGAACCACATCAGTTCAATCTGATTAGAGACTTTGCATGAAGTAAGGGATTACGGTCACATGGCATGTTAAAACAAGATACTCATTACAAAGATGTGTATAACAAATGTTCTCCCATCAAATCATTTCCTGCAGACTTTTTTTTAGGTTTCTGTTACAGTATTAGAAAGATACTGCTTTGTCAAAAAATTATCAGCAGTCTATCATATACAACTCACGGGAAAGAATGTTCTAGTAGGAACCTCAAGTGGAACAGATGTACCAAAACTCACCTAGGCATGCTAACCACTAGAGGGCAACATTGGCCGTGCACTTCGGGGATATAACTCTCCTGTAGAGAGCAGTGTAGCTATAGAATGCATTGCTACACACACAAATTTTTGTTGAACATCCAATGTGTGCTGGCATGGCTGGGCTTCATGATAACCATGGACATAAATGAGATCTTAATCTTGATCTCGAGGAGCATATATTTAAAATATTATAACCATGTATTGATTGTGATTAAACCATACACTCTGTATTGTAAATTGAATTTATGTGCTAGTTGACAGATGATGTACCAATTTGATGATGATGTACCAAATTTGATGTTAAATACATATTCAAGTACTAAATACATATAATAGCATTAAATACATATTCAAGTACTGCCACATAAACACTATCCAAAGCATAAATGGAATTAGTTTGGAAGTCTGTTTGGCATAAATGGGTATTGGAGAAATGACTAAGCTATCTTTATTTTGTCTTGACTATAGAATAATCTGACTTAAATAAAGACAGCTTGCAAATTTTTAATAGGTTATGACTTTTCTTTTAGTGTAGGTAGATTACCTATTTTCCCTTAGTAGGACTCATAATTTTCACTAAATGTACTAGTGAAAGATGAGAGTGATTTCTTATTGAATTATGTATCATTTGTCTCTAGGATTAAAAATTTCTTTAAAAATTTTTAAACTTACTGATTTTGGAGAGAGAGAGTGAGTGAGAGAGTGAGTGACACAGAGAGAGAGAGAGAAAGAGAGAGAGACATTGATTTGTTGTTTCACTTATTTATTCATTCACTGGTTGCTCCTTGCATGTGCCCTGACTGGGTATTGAACCCACAACTATGGTGTATCAGGATGACACTGTAACCAACTGAGCTGCCTGGTCAGGGCCTAAAAATTACTTTTAATTTAAATCAATCATTAGCTTAGTTATTTCATAAATTAAATCAATGCTGAAACCACTCAGCATAAATCCATCATTTATTACTTTATTGACTTTACCCATTAACATAAAAAGTTACCCCAGGAATATCAGTTAATATTTATTAAGCGCCTTCTAGATACTCTGACAATTCCATCAAGTGAAAGTTCTTTATTTTTAACAAGCATCAGACACAATCTTGGTATACTAATATGATGTCAGAAAACCCAACTCTTTTAGATTAAGACAACATTTGGTTCACATGTTTCTTAAACATCAAAGATTTTTTTAAATGTAGCACCATTAAAACTGACAGCTTTTCAGTTAACATTGATTAAATTAAACTCAGTTTGGAGAGTGGGGAATAAAGAAACTAGACTAGAGCAAATTAAAAAAGTCTCAATTAGCGACATTACAGTTGTGACATGTGGACAAAAGCCAGATTAAGCAGATGCTATCATCAATTCATTTGTTGTCATGTTTACAATGTGGCAACCGGCTCTAGAGACAGAAGATCTTCTGGAAGTGGTGCATCCTGGGACCCGTTTTTTGTTTACTCCACAAATGATCATCAGTCATAATGATGCAGTGATATTGGTACTTGCGTCAGGAACTGTCAAAGCAGAAATCAAGGGGAACCAAAGCATTAGCACATGCTATTCCCTTTTTAAAAATAGCAAATATTACTTTAAGGACTTTTCTCAAATTTTCCCCAAAGGGCAATAAACTCTCCCCCTCCCATAGAAATCTACCAGCATTTTAAATATATTAGCAACTTATTAATGACATACATACCTTAAGTAGTTCAAGAAAACAGAATTCCATCAAGTGAAGAGATAAGCATGCATTACATGGCTCCTTTATTTAATTACAAAATACAAAAGCCCATTAGCAGACTGGCCTGCTGGCCTGGAGAGCGGATGCTGGCCTGCCATGTGGTGGACCTGCAGTCTTCTCTCCCGCTCTGGCTTGCCAAGCCGGCGGGGGCTGGGATAGCAGGCACTGGGCGTACAGTCACCCTGGAGAAGGGGGTGTGATAATGCTGGACTCTTGACAACTTCATTGTCCTCCCATTAGGAAAATATACGTATGAAGTTCCTAGAAAATGTGGCTATAAAAAGCATTTTGTAAATGTTTTATTTATGTAAGTTTCAATTAGATATCTTTAGGGGGAAAAGTATGAAATTATATATATCTGTAATCAAGTTTGGGTTCTGGTACCAGCTGTGTGATGGGGAAGAAATCATTTTAAATCACATACAATGTCTAGTTTCCCCATTTGTAGTGGTGATAACTGGCTTGACCTAACTGTAGGAAGTTTACATGGATCAAGTGAGATTATGTATGGAAACACCACCACGAGAATCAAAAAGTGGAGGTCCTTTATCTGGCTTCTGGCACCCTTGGCTGCGTGGGGGTCTTCCCTGAAATTGTATCTAGAATCCAGTGTGAATGTCCTTTTACACATTTTTCTGGAAAGCTTACATCAACTTCTCAAAAGGATTTTAAAAACAGATTTAAAAGAAAACCACTGCTGTAAAACAGGGAATATATATCTTGTTTTCATTGTTATCCTATTAAATGATTCTTTCTGATTATTTTTAATCTGTGATTTCAGAGGTGCATGGTGAGTTAACCCCACCCTTGATACCCTTCACCACAGCTCACACAGCTGTGGCCCTCTTGCATGCAAGGAGGAGACGGATTGATGCTTTTGATTTAAGATTATCATACTTGTCAGGTTGAGAGATTTTTAAATCTAATTTTAAAAGCCCACAGGACCAAACATCTGACAGGGACAGTGCCTCAGGCGACCGGGGAGTGCCAAGGAGGGCCTTTCCCCAGGAAAGAGAGGAAACCCCCATTGGCTGATTTCTGTCAGGTTTTCTTTTACCTCTAGTCCAACATTTTACCTCTTGTTAATTTGAAACAAACAACCACCACCACCAACAACAACAAATATTACTGCTTTAAAATTATAAGCTATTACCTCTTTCTGGAAAATTTTCAAATAATGCAGACTTGCAAAGAGAGGAATATCCTTGTTTATCACCCAACTCCCCAATGGTAAATACTATTAAATGCAAAACATTAGTAACACTCTAAAATAATAACAGTAACTTTTGTTATCATCTGTTCAACTAATACTTGTGGAGTGCTGACTGTGTCTGGCCCTTTGCTAGTTAGGCTCAACAAAAAGGTGAACACGGGGCTTCAACTTCTGTCGTCCTGGCGTTAACCATAAAGAGGGAGGCGGAGAAAAGCAAACGAGACGTGCCAGCTGCGCGCTAAGCTGCACAGGGACCGCGGAGACTGTAGGAGACTGCCCGGGGACCACCGGGCTGGGGGAAGTAGATCCAAACCGCGACTTAGAGCCCGAGCGACTTGGCCAATTGGTGGTGTGGGGGTGGGGGGGGAGCAGAACGGTCCTGTTTTATTATAGTACATGTATAAAAGTCACTCATATGATCAACTTTGCTTTGGAGTTTTTCTATAAATGTCTTATTGTTCCACTAAAGCATTGGCTGATCTGATGGCTCTTCTATAAAATTCTCTCTCCCTACACGGAAATCCGAATTTTACCCACTTTCAGTGGCACCAGCCATGCTACCAACTCACCTTTCAAAGCTCCCTAGTTATTCAAACCTGCATCCATCTATGAAATGTGTGAAACAGAATTGAATTAGGTATGGTGATAGAATTGTTTCATCTTCCCAGGTTTTATTCTTTTCAAACGGACTTCACACAAATTAGAGGCCAGAAACATATTCGCTGTTTTTACTGTGGCCGGCAGAGCAGCACACTTGTTGGGGACCCAGGGTACATGTGCACCACGTACTCTGATGTTTTCTATTTGATTCCGTTTTATTGCATTTTCTTTAAAAAGTGTTCTAGTTGTATCCCACCAAGCGGGTTTTATGACCCTACCTTGAATCTCAGCCCACAGTTGAAAAATATTTCTCTAGCATTTATGGTACAATGTTGGGCACAGATTCAGGGGTCAATTAAAAAATAAACCCACTTGCTAATTGATCTGTTTAATCAGAATGGTACTTTCAGCCACACAGGAAAAAAAAGCCTTGAACTCAAAACTTACATTACCAGGTGTATAAAGAAGACAGGAAAGTTACAGGGGACA
>PVJI01033332.1:0-11375 GCA_004026765.1 Micronycteris hirsuta
GAGAGAGGCACAGAGAAAGAAGAGGGTGGAGACGTCCAAAAGCCGAACTTCCTGACTTCACAGTTTTATGTGGGGCTGGCCCTGCCCTAGCTTAGAACAGTGAGAGGAGTGAGCTTGTAGCCTTCCCATCCTGTTGGGAAAGCACTCCCTATTTGGGGCATGGGTCTGAGCTGCTGCTTGTGGGCTAAGGTGGAGCTGGCTGAGGGAGCTCACACCCACACCTAGCACCTGAGTAGGAGAAACTGGCCTTCCTCGTCACGTGACAGGGTGCGTGCTCACCCCAGACAGGCTGTGTGTGAGGCTGAGGCTGGGAAATCAGCTGAGCATCCAACTCCACTCCACCTTGGGACCCCGGAGTTCCTCTGGGCACGCAGGCCAAGTTGTAATTAGGATTCTCAAGTAGAGCCGTGGGTTTTCTTGGTTGTTTTGCTTTTTGGCTGTTTTTGGTTGGTTTTGTTTTGTTGCAAGCAACAGATGAGCCTTATGGAGCATCTAGTTACCCAGCCCAGTGGAGAGTGGAGAGTGGAGAGCTGATGCTCTTCATTTTGGTGGAAGGCCCAGCTCTGGTTAGTTTCCCCTTCCTTCTTGCAGTAGCGTCACTGCTTCTTTTTCAGTTTACGAATGAAGACAAATTGTATGCTTGCTGCTTTTAGCCAGTGCCTGTCAAGGAAGAGTGTTCTCGCCAAAAAAAGCAGAGAGCAGTGATGGGCATTAGCTGGAATCACTCTCCTAGCATCTCTCTGAAATAGCTTTGACCTTGGGGAGTTCCAGGATGGCCTAGAGTGGATAAGTGCCCCTGCCCCTGAAGTCTGGGGATGGGGAACAAAGAGCGGATTCTCTGGGAGCAGCCTTCCAGAGCGAGACAAGGCTTCCAGAGGTGTCACAGAGATGGAAATCTAGCTCTGACTGGGGCAGCCTTACTGCAAACAAGGCAGTCCTAGGGAAAATGAAAGAAAGAAAATGAAAAAAAAAATCCTTCAGAGATCTTAACTACAGGAAAACATTTTTGTAACAAAGAAGGAACAGGCCCCTACAAGAAGGCAAGCGCATAAAAGATCTCTGAACGGTTCTATTTGGGGTTTGAAATTTCAGCTGCTTCAATCTGCAAGCCCAAGGGAGGCCCCACCCAGTCTCTGGGCTCGCTCTGGCCCAACCACCTCCTGGGGCCCTCGTGGGCCATGTCCCAGCCAGTAGCAGCATCCCAGCAAACACAGGAGTCTGTCTTCCACAAGCATGTCTGTTGTGGGGGAGGAACCAGAGTGATATTAAGAATGCGTATTAAGGGAGCTTTGGAAGCGGCTGCTGGAGGAGGGGTGTGGTTGGAGTGTCTGTGCTGCTGTCTGAGCTGCAGTCACGTTGACACAGCACATGTACACCCACACACCTGGAGACTCACTGTCTCCAGATCGTGGGCAATGAGGAAAGCCGCCAGGGCCTGTGAGCAGGGGTGGTGTGGGATCCATCTGGACCTATGCTTTTAGGAATGTGCGTGGCCAGTGCTGGTGAACACTCACAGGACGGGAAACCCAGCCTTACACAGCCTGCATTGCCCCATAGGGAGATGGAAGAGGGTGAGGATCAGGCAGTCTTGGATTTGACGGTACGGACTTAGGGCTGCTCTTAGATCCGCTCCTCGGAGCAGGCTTGGAAGGTCCGGAAGTGCAGGTGCTTGGAGGAGCCTTGAGGCACCTCCTGGCCACTGCCCATTTTGTTGTCCCCAGTTTAGGGCTGGACTGTCATAAAATCTATGCCCTGGGTGTGGACATGGGGTCCACTTTTTGATGGCCTGTTGGGATCCTTCTGGAAGGGACTTTAGATGTTCTCTGTTGCATACAAGTACAAGACTAGGGGAAAGTGGAGAGTTGGAAAGACACAATGGTCAGCACTCTGCTCTTGTTCAGAGGGAACAGCCTAGCTGTGGCAGCCCGATTGTCCCTGCACAGGAGTGGCCAGGCTGCTCCGGGCTGCTCCCGGCTGCTCCTGGCTGCTCCCGAGCTCCATGGGGCACACCACTGCCAACAAGCCCGTTTGCCTCCTGAAAGTCTGCTCTGGGTTTTGTGGTGTTGGGCTTTTTGGAAGTAGTAGAAAATATGAACAGCATAATGAAATACCAGCCAGAACCTTCCTTGGGCTCTGGTTTGTGTATCTGTCATGCTGCATTCTTAGAGAGGCTTTGACCACATTGAGTTGGGTCAAAGGTCGCAAAAGAGGTTTAAGAGCTGAGAGTAAATTTTTACAGAAAATATATACTTGCATACTTTAGATGCTTTCCCAATATCCATCCCCCACCAAAAAATAAAATAAAATAAAAAGAAATCCCCCTGCAAAAAAAAGAAAAGACATTAAAATCAACAGTAACTATATCATTCATTCACTCTTTTACCCTGAATTTCAGGTTATTCTGAGCCTCCTGATGACAGGTTGTTGTGGGATATGCAATGGCTATATTCCAGCTCCTGCCTTTAAAGTTACTATTTTCTGATGAAATAAAACACAGACACACACATGCTCATGCACAGACCAATTAGGAAATAATGCAAGACTTTTTAAGTGCTAAATTGTGTGGCACAGGCAATGCATGCTATAGATGTGCAGAGCAGGGAGCGTGGCCTGGGGTGGCTCGGTGATGCTGGAAGCTAGACTGGGAGATGGTAAGTTAGGTTGGGGTGTAGGAGGGTGAAAAGCTAAGCTTGTGGCAGAGAGCTTATGACTCACGCAGCTTAAACAATAAGGACAAAAATTATTATTTTTTTATTGCCTGTTTTGGCATGGTTTTTAATATTATAACCAATCAGAACGGACCCTGGCTGTGGTGATGGAGTAGAGTTTTGGAGGCGTCTGCTATGACCAGCATTTACCCATCGTGGAGGGATACAGGAAAGTCTAGCAAATTCCAGAGGCGGAATGGGAGACTGGGACAGTAGAGTCACTCGGGGGCTCTGCACAGCAGCTCTTGACAGAGCAGCAAGGGAATATCTCAGCATGCGAACAGCTCGCATGTCTGGTGCCTGCTGAATATGAGCCCCGAACAAGACAAGAGTATTTTTCTCATAGGAGAATTTTAGAGGTAGGACCATTCTGGGTGGTACATACGTCAGTCCAAAGTCTTCGTCAAGAACCGGGCTCTCTATAGTATTCTCTCCTGCCATGATTAGTGCATCTCATTCACATGACAGTATCCAGATGTAGAAAAAAGGCCTTTTCTTTCTCCTGTTTTTTTTCTTTTTTTAATCAGCCAAGAACATGTCTGTTCAGCAGTCTCCCTTCAGATCTCCATGAGAACTGCACTGCACTGCAGTCGCTGGCCCAGAAACGGTAAGGACTAATCCTGTGGGAGGAAGGGGCCGGTTTCCCTGCAGCACGTGTTCACCACCCGGAGGTGCACGTGTACTTGAGTGAACTTTGGGTTCTCTCGGGGCGGGGGGAAGAGAAAATGGCATTGAGTAGGCAACCAACAGTGTGGGTCTGGCTAGGTTACACGAAGTAAGATGCAATCATTTATAGATGGTCTTCTCCAGGTGAAGAAGCTCTGATTTAATCAGCAAACCCATTAGAGTAATGATAAGGACAATCTGGTGAGCACTTACTGTGTATCTCCATACCGTTTCCCATCACGGCTGTTTCACTTACAGCCCCACCAGCAGTCCACAAGGATTCCAAACACTTTACATGCATTATCTCACGGAATCTTCAGGAACCCCTGAGATGCTGTAACTGAGCCCCAGAGGGGTTATGCACCCTGCAGATTTTACCAGGCAGTAAAGGACAGCACGGGGACAGGTGGTGGAATGGAAGTGACATTTCATTACAGTGATGCGCGGAATGGATTGGGAAGCAGAGAAGCTGACGGCATGGATACCCGTTACAAAGCTCTGGAAATGATGCTGCCTGGAGATGAGGGTCCAGCTCACTGTGAAATGACATTTTGAGCACCTGTTATGTGTGAAGAATTTTACCAGGCAGGTTTTCTCATTCAATTTCTTCATTTGCACAAGAATTCTCTGGAATAGGTACTCTTTTTTAATTGCAGTTAAAAAACATAGTAATAAATATTTTATTTATTTACTTTTTAGAGGGAGAGGAAGGGAGAGAGAAAGTGAGGGGGAGAAGTATTGATGTGCAAGAGAAACATTGATCGGTTGCCTCTCGAATGCTCCAAACTGGGCACCTGGCCTGCAACCCATGCATGTGCCCTGACTTGGAATCTAACTGGTGACCTTTTGGTTTGTAGGCTGGCACTCAATCTGTTGAGCCACACCAGCCAGGGCAAAACCCATAATGTTAAATCTGCTATCTTAACCATCTTCAACTGTACGGTTCAGTAGTGTTAAGTATCTTTGCATTGTTGTGCAACAGATCTAGAAGTTTTCATCTTGCAAAAACTGAAACTCTATACCCACTAAATACTATTTCCCCTTCCCCCTTTCCCTAGCCCCTTTCATCTTCCTGTTCCTGATTTTGACTTCTTTAGATGCTTTGAGTAAAATCATAAAGTATTTACCCTATTGTGACCGGCTTATTTCATTTAGCATAATATCCTCAATGTTTACCCATGTTGTAGCATGTGACATGATTTCCTTTAAAAAGGCTGTCTAATGCTCCATTCTAAGTACATACACATTTTCTTCACCCATCCTTCTGTTGGTAGACATTTGAGTTACTCCACCTTTTGGCTGTTATGGATAGTAATGCTCTGAGCGTGGGATACAAATATCTCTTTGAGATGCTGCTTTCAATTCTCTTGGAGAGACACCCAGAAGTGGGATTGCTGGGTCATAGAGTTCTATTAATAATTACATACAATTTTATGTAATTTTATATAATTATATGATATGTAATCATATGATTCTATTTTTTATTTTTTGAGCAATCTCCATTTGTTTTCCATAATGGCTGTTTCATTTTACATTCCCACCAATACATAAGGATTCCAATTTCTCTGCATCCTTGCCAACACTTGTTATTTTCTGTTCTTTTGATAGTAGCCATCCTAATGACTGTGAGGTGTTGGTTATCTCATCGTGGATTTGATTTGCACTTCTCTTTAACTAGTAGTGTTGAACACCTTTTTATATGTTTGTTAGCCATTTGTATGTCTTCTTTGGAAAATTGTCTATTCAGGTCTGCCCATTTTTAAATCAGGTTATTTGTTTTTCTTTTTTTGAGTTGTAGAAGTTCCTTACATAATTTGAATATCAACCCCTTGTCAGATATATTATTTGTAAATGTTTTCTCCCTTTCTGTTGTTTGCCTTTTCACTTATTGTTTTTGTAGGATAGATGTTTTTGTACTAATTACAATTAAATAAATTAATACTTGAAAAAACAGTTCATATGGCTCTCTCCTCAAATATACTGTGAGATACTTAAGAATCTTTTCTTGTCTTTCATCCCTAGCATCAACGCAATGCCTTCCTGTGGATGCTTGTTGGGTAAGAGAAAGACTGAGCTTCATGGTTACGTGGATTTCTCAAAGTCCCATCGTCACCGTGATGCAGTATCAGAATTTTAATTTGGGGATCCAATATCAGTTTTCTTTCTATTATACTAAGGATTTTCAAATCACTATCAGACATCCTCCTGATCTAAAAAGCCTGAGTCCCTGCTTTGATTTCATGAGTGAATGATGCATGATTTCAGCAATTTTCATTGTTAAATATGGTGAAAGCTACTCACTAGTGACCTGCTAAAGGAGTTAGTAAATATTACTAAAACATGATATTCATCAACCAAAGTTAGCATATCACTTGAGGTTCCTAAGGACTCAACAGCCATATTTCTTTTAAGAAGTCTGACTTCTTAGGAATTTTGGAAACATTTTGGTGTTATCTACAAGAGTCGAAGTTACCATATGGTTATTTGCCAATTCCACTATTATATATATACCTTATGCCTGTGCTGTCCAATATGGAAGTCTCTTGGCTACATGTGACTATTTAAATTAAAAAAAAAAATTTTTTTAGAGAGGGGAAAGGAGGGAGAAATAGAGGGAGAAAAACATCAATGTGTGGTTGCCTCTCACACACCCCCTACTGGGGACCTGGCCTACAACCCAGGCATGTGTCCTGACTGGGAATGGAACCAGCGACCCTTTGGTTCATAGGCCGGCACTGAAGCCAGTGAGCCACATCAGACAGGGCTATTTAAATTTTAATTAAGTGAAATGAAATAAATAAAAAATAAGTTCATCAGTCATATTGGTCACATTTCAAATGCTCAATAGCCACATGTATTGTTGAGCACAGATGTAAAACATTTTCATCATTGCAGAATGTTCCATCAGCTAGTGCTGTCCTAGAGAAACGTGTGTGAATGTTCACCAGATGCCAGAAACAAGAACGTTCATAGCCCCATTGCTTGTAGTAACCCCAGACTATTAGCAGCTGAAGTGTCTATCAGCAGTAGAATGGAGAAAGAAGCTTATTAATTTGATGAAATATTTTGCAACTAAAAATGAATAGAGGTGCATGCAACAAAGTAGATGCATCTCATATGTGTAAGATTAAGCAAAAGAAATAAAACACAAAAGAAAACAGATCGATTATTATACAGATATTCTGTTCATATACAGAAGTCCCCTATTATCTGCAGGGGATGTATGCCAAGACCCTCAATGGATGCCTAAAAATATGATTGTACCAAACCCTGTATATACTATGTTTTTTCATATACACACACACAATAAAGTTTAATTTAGAAAGTAGGCACAATAAGAGACTAACAGCAATAACTAATAATAAAGTAGAACAATTACAATAATGTACTGTAATAAAGACTCATGTGTTCTCTCTCTAGCTCTCTGTAACCAATCCGATAATCAGATGGGTCCTGAACGACCAGTGGCCAGGGAGCATACACCGCATGGAGATGCTGGACAAAGGGATAGCTTACTTCCCGTGCTCGATGACACTGGATGATGAGAGATTTCGTCACGTTACTCAGAATGATATGCAGTTTAAATTTTATGAATTATTTATTTCTGGAATTTTCCACTTAATATTTTCAGACCTCTGTCGACCACAGATCATTGAAACCATGGAAAGTAAAACTGTAGATAGAGGGGGACTACTGTACGATGGGCAAATAGTAAAGAAAAGCAAGAAAATTATTACCACAGTGTTAGGACAATGCTAGGATAGTAGTCCCTTTCTATTCGATCTTCATGGAGACCTATGCCAGTGGTTTAGTGAAGGAAATATTTCTGTTCTTTCAGACTACTGAGAAGGAAGATAAGATAGTAACTATCTCAGTTAATCAATCCATATAAAACTCTTCTAAGGCAGGTGCTATAGGCCAAATGTTTGAGTCCTCCCCAAATTCATATGTTGAAACCTGTCCCTCAATGTGATTGCATTAGAAGCGGGGGCCTTTGAGAAGATTAGGTCTTGGAGTGAAACCCTCATGAACGGGATCAGTGCCCTTGTAAAAGAGACCCCAGAGAGCTTCCTGGAACCTTCAGCCACGTGAGGGCACATCGAGAAGACTGCTGGCTCTGCACCAGGAAGTTAGCTCTCGGCAGACAGTAAATCTGCGGGCACCTTGATCTTGGACTTCCAGCTTTCAGATCTGAATTTCTGTTGTCTGTACACCATTCAGTCTGTGGTGTTGTGCCATAGCAGCCTGGACAGACTAAGGCATAGTGTGGGATTTATTTGACATGCTATTTTTTTAGAGAGAGGAGAAGAGAGGGAGAAAGCAATGTATGGTTGCCTCTCACATGGCCCTCACTGGGGACCTCACTGGGGACCTCACTGGGGACCTGGCCCACAACCCAGGCATGTGCCCCGACTGGGAATCGAACTGGGACCCTTTGGTTCCCAGCCCGCGCTCAATCCACTGAGCTACACCAGCCAGGGCTTAACTCAGTTCTGATACAACTTGCAGATAGCATTAGATTCCACAGGTTAAGGACTCAGTCTTATAAGATTGTCCATTCCCTATCCCCCCACCCCACCCCAAAACACACACAATTTAGTTGCTAGCTGCAAACCCAGGCTCTTACCTGTGCTTCTGATCAGTTGGCTGTAGATCAGAAGTTCTCACCACCCTCTCCAACTCAGGCTGACATTTACCAATCCAATTTGTTACCTGGACTTCTGACCAATGGCTATAAATCAGAAGTTGCCACAATGCCCTTCGTGGGCTTGCTTCATTTGCCAGAACAGCTCATAGAACTCAGAAAACATGTTTCTAGATCATGGTTCATTGTAGAAGGACCAGCCAGGTGGGACGGTTGCAGAGCATAAAGTGTGGAGAAAAGGGGCAGAGCTTCCGTGCATTCTCCCTCCCTGCATCCGCATATGTCCACCAGCCGGAAACTCCCTAAACCACCACCTTTGGGGCTTCATTATAGTCATGATTGATTAAATCATTGGCCATTGGCAATTGATCTAACCTCCAGCCGCTCCCAGTAGTGGGGGGTGGGGTATGGAGGGCATTGTAAGTCTAACCCTCTAATCATGTACATGGTTGTTTCTCCGGGTAACCTGCCGCCATCCTTTCATGCTTCTAAAAGTCACCCTGTTCACATACAAAAGACACTTTTATCACTCTTAATACTTAGGGAATACCAAGGGTTTGGGGAGCTGGAAGCCAGAAACGGGGGCTAAGACCAAATATGTATTTGTATATAATTTTTAAAATTATGTAACATATTATATAATATCACACCCTCTGAATGTATTCCTCTCCTGAGCTGGGCAGCCACCTGGACACATGGGCTCTGGACTTGGTGCCGAGCTCAATCCTGAGAGGTGAGCAACCCTTTACCAAATGCCTCCAGGTTTGCAGGAAACCCAATCCAGCCCAACAAGATTCTAGAACTGGAGAATTCTGTTGTTCAGTTTCTGAATAAAATAATTTCTGTGTTTTTCTCAAATGTGCCTCATCTGTAACTCTTACCTAAATCAAAACATTGGTCCATGTGTGACTTGGTCATCTTTGTAAGGAAACATTTTGGGTCACCTTTAGTAACACCCTTCACTAGTAGTTTGCATTGCTACTAGCTGGTCAATCCATCCCACGCACTCCTCAAATTATTACAGCTGCCTAGTCTTGGCTGTGTCGTGAATAATTCACTTCAGAATACGGCAGAAGCCAGCCGAGCCCTGTGACCTGTCTCAGAGATCAGCCCCCTCACCCACATCCCTGCTCTTCCGCAACCAGGAAGGAATGCATTGCCCAGAATCAGGTATGTTTGAACTAAGAGCAATTTTTATCTGTCTCCTTGCCTTCTACATGCATGATTGCCATTCTCTTCTCCAAAGTGAAAATTCCCCAACAATTAAACAATATATTTGGTAGCTTTTTCCACATCTTGGTCGTCATTTCTTCCATCGCTTTCTATCATAAAAATAAATGGAGTTCTTTAAATCTGCAATAATGTCAGCAATAAAACAAGTTTTAAAAAATGAAGTTCTTTGTTTATTTCTCTTCCTGTTGTAACAGTGGGGAATTGTAACCCACCCCACCATTCTTTTGACAGTGTTTCTGTAAGTGCTGACTCTGACTAATACGAGTATGGAGCTTGTAGATAAACAACGTGTTTCTGTAATCCTGAAAACTGACTTCAAAAGATAGACACTGGCCTTAAGGCATCCCAGTTCCAGGAGATTGCTGACCTTCATCCATGGGAGCCAGGATGACTAAACCAGGATGACGCACACCAGACCCTCACCTGCCTTATCGGAATGGACTGTGCTTGTCAGCATGTAGAGAACTTCACAACCCCCTCCCTTGATCTTTTTGTTCTGTTCCTTTCTCCCTCCCAATAAAATCCTCTGCCTGCACTGAGCTATTGAGATTGGCTTTGAGGTAAGAGTCCCTCATCTTCCAGATAGACAGAATCTCAACCTCTTTCCTTTATATCAGCTCCTGCCTCTTGAGTACTGACTTTCGAAGCTGCAAGCAGCAGGACCTGCATTTGGTTACAAACTTACAGTGGGGCTTTAAGTCTTAAGAAATTTGAAAATTATCAGATCTGGATATGGGAAGGAGATGAACCCCCAAACTGGTACAGTGTTCTCACAGTGCTGGAGGCAGGCTGTGGTTTAAAGAGAAGGAAGGGGAATATCCTACACACTTTCTCAATCTTGTTCTGGGAGCAACTTCTCTGAGAAATAGACCCAAGTGACAGGTGTGTATCAATGGGGGGTGGGCGAGGAGGAGCAGCATGGGGACCATAAGGAAAGAGTGTTAGGCAATAGTTACAAATGAGCAGTGGGAGGAAGGAGGAAGGGGGTCATTGCCCTTGTTGACCCAAGGCAAATAGTTGAAATAGTTTCAGTTAACTGCCCTTTTTAGCAACTTTTCATTGCTATTTTAACCCCATGTGGGCAGTCAAAGAGAATTAGGGAAAGGGCATGCGCAGAAGAGACTGAAGTCATATGAACAGAGTATTTGTCAATCAATACAGAGCCCCTCCCCTGTGCTAATACAATAATCATGCAGGTACATAAGGCAGCAGATTCCGGAGACAGGTTCTTCTCACCACTCTTGGCAGGCCTTTTCTCCCCCTTGAGGACATACTAATGAAACTCTTAGTCTTCCACTTCCATCTCACTAATCTGTAATTCTTTACTCTGTTGGCAAGAAGAATGGAGCTCCAGTAATATCTTTTGGTATCATGACTTTGGATTGTTAGATAGGGCCCTCTTTATGGTCATATCCTTGGTGATGACAATTTGCAAGTCAGCTTCCTATAGTTATTGCTTTTGCTCTCTCCCTTTTGAGAAATTGCCACACCATGCTGGCACGGGCCAAGTATTTAAAAGCCACCAGGGTGCTTGCCACTAGAAGACTCCTGTGTACCAGTAAGCTGGTCATGGACCTGGGAAGAGACAGTATGTCCTCTGCCAGTTGCAAGCAAATGTCCATGCAGGAGGAGCATCATACAAGTAATCCCAACCCCGCCCCTGCTTAGGAAGGAATTCCCCTACTTAGGTTTAACTCTCGAGAGGAGAAGGCAAGATTTTAACCCTCAGTGGAAAATTCCGGGCTTTCTAAGCTCTTTTCTTCTAACCATACGTTATTGTTCAGTCAGCCTTACTCGTAAGTCTTCAATTTTCCTTTTAGATCTAGCTTCTCCTGCTGCCTTTTGGACACTCTATTTACACCTCTACCTTCTCTGCTAACCCTACAGACAGGGCAGCTTTGCATCTGCTCTTTTTTTTTTTATTATTATTTTATTGTTGTTCACTTACAGTTGTCTGCATTTACCCCCACCCCCAACCCCAGGCAAACCCACCTCCCTCCCTTGCTTCCACCCTCCCCCTTGGTTTTGTCCATGTGTCCTTTATAGCAGTTCCTGAATACCCTTGTCCCCATTATCCCCTTCCCCTTCCCCTCTGGTTACTGCCAGATTGTTCTAAATTTCAA